>CM046432.1:63988922-64204639 GCA_025506505.1 Flaveria sonorensis
AACATATATTTTCCGATGATCAAACCAAAAATATTTTCATATTCATAATATTGCTCAAAACCTAGTCTTACCAAAAACAATTACATGACCAACCATGAATAAGAATACTTCCACACTCTTTCATATTGTTTGATGATGTACTTACACACATCAACATCATATCCGCACCATTTTTAGCGCAGCTCAAAAGCAACAGAACTTTAGACTCATATTATTCAATGATCAAACCAAAAACATTTTCATGTATTATGTCTTCTGCTACTATGCAAAACTGTATGTTCAGATCACTTCAGTGACGGAACACAAGACTTTTCGCTTCTTGTAGTCAATAGCACACGGTCAACTAATATCTTACTGTAACATGAACATTTTAGTCATAGCAGCACATGGATCAGACTACTATCTCACCACAACATGAATAATTTTTTTAGTGAAAGCACATGGGCCAAACTAATATCTAGTGTAACTAACAATTTTTTCAGTCAATAGCAGCACACAGGTCAAACTAATATCCTACTGTCCATCCAGTTTTTTGTAGTCAATAGCAAAGGGGTCAAACTAATCCCATACAATAACATGAACAGTTTTTGTAGTCAAGAGCAAACGGGCCAAACTAATACATTTATCATGAACAGTTTTTGTAGATCACAGCACACGGTGAAACTAATATCAACCATAATATGAAAATTGAAAAGTCAGTCAACCCATACAAATATTAATAAACGAAAGGCCAAAAGGGTATTGATAAGCAGTCTCTTCATAGTACACAAAAACACAAGTAATTAACATCAGAGAGTTTATTATGTGTCTGGAGATTATAAGTTACATAAAGTAGAGCTAATAGTCACTGCCTCGTGACACAACTCTTGCATGTTGGACGAAGTAATATGGTGTGTTCAGTTGAGAGACGTAGCTACCTTTATGTCACATAATGGCGGGGAGGATACGGCTGCAAAAACAGAACTTGTTACAGATTTTCATATTGACTTGCCAGGAGAACCAACAAATTAAGGAAATACGAAGTGGAGAAAATGGGAACTCGTATAAAATGACGGTTACATAAACGCATTTGATACGTTAATTATTATAATATCCAAAAAGTGGTAAAATGTGGTATGCAGATCAACCTAATCTCATACTTGTCGAAGGTGCAAGGCACACGCAAGGCGCGAAGAATGAGCTTGAGCCTAGGCGTAAAGCGCTTAAAGTGAGGGTTTTTTAAGCGTAGCATATAGTATAAAAAATACCATTAGAAGTTTTGACATGTTTCGGGCTACTTTAGGTGATTCCAAGTTGTTAGAGCATTTACATAATTACATTCCATTCCACATCCCATCACTATAATTTACTAAAATCACCATTCCTAAATTTATACCTCATTTTCTAAAAACCTCCCACATCCCATTCCCATCCTTGTCTCTATATCTTTTTTTTATTATTTCTTTCTCTTTCTTTCATTTACAATTTTAACTACCAACTATTTTTTCTTATTATAATTTCTTCTAAAATTGTTTTTTAATAATTGTTTATTACAAGTTTAACTATCTAATTATTGTTTCCTGTTTAATTATAATTGAGGTGGTGATGAAATACAAATGTCTACCCGTCTATTTTTAATACATAAATTACGGTTAACAGTGAATTAAATTAAGAACTTTCCTTAATCGGGATTAGGCTAGGGCCGGCTGCCCTGCCCCTTGTCTTGGCCGAAACCTAAACCCCAACGACATAAACAGAACTGAGTTAACATTGAATTTGACTAATGCCAGCTAGAGCATGTGAGGTAACCTCCTCCAAAAAATACCTGAGAACTTTACCAATTTTAGCAGTAGACTTCAGGAAAACTATGACATAGCTTCTTTGGATCCCAAAGTTTAAAAAAGTTGAAGTCCTGTTCTATTTTCTTCTACCTTAGGAAAGGCATCTCAAAGGGCAAAAACTGATATTTGTATATTGCTAATTAAAACGGACCCTTCGACCTATGAACAGGATATTGAAAAAAAAAATCATAGGTCCAAAATCAGTGTGTAAGCACTCTTCAGATGGACGTAAACAAATTCCAAATTTAAGTTAAAAAGACCATGTGTTGGACATACCTGAAAACACCAGCATCACACAAATTCTTGAGAGCCATTAAATATTTGGTCTCCCCTAGTCGATCTAAATAACGTCGGCAGAAAGCTAGGGTAGAGAAATTCTTATCAATAGTGGCAAGAAGCTGTTTTGCTCTTGGCAATCGCAATGGAACATGCCCAACATCAAAGTTTTTCATGTAATGGCTGCACTCAAAATCTTCTCTCACGTAACCTTTCCTAAACACAATAAAGCATATAATAAATGTTTTGTATGCCCACTATATTTTTTCTTCTCAATAGAAAGATATTGAAAGTACAAGTAGTTTACCAGTAGATCCAAAAGTTTCAATTGCATAGAATTCTCCTTTCCATCTTTGTCTGTCTCTCCTTTCACAATTGGAACTGATTTCCCAGCATGAATTTGGTAAGGTCCAATGCTATGTCCATTCAAGTTCCGGATACTTTTCACTGCGAATGTTGTAGCATTAAAGTTAAATACTAAATTACTCTGTTCTACAATGTAGATAATCTGTTGATCTGACAACTTCTAAAATTAAAAGATACTAAGATATTGTAAAGTTAGTAACGCTATACTCTTTTCCAATGCTATTTTGACGAAAGACAAATCAACTAAGTTCAAAGAGTAACCTTTTTGGGATAATGGCACCATGGCCACCATAAATCATAACAGCATTGCATGTGATCCAAGTATAGATTTGATTCCTTAATGCCAATTATAAACCACAACCTTCAACTGTCTTTCAAGTTAGGGCACCCAAATGTTATTATAAATTACGAACACACATAAAGCCATGAAATTTACTCTCAATATTTACCATCAAGTTTTTGGCCAAAATTGGCATCAACGAAACTAAAATGGAAATTTGGTGCCCTTGGTGTAATATTTTAGATACTTGAATGGCCTATGCACATGAATCTCCTTAAGATAAGAGTAGTAAGATCTCTCAAGGTGTAAACAAAATGATTTGAAGCATTGTTAAAACCTATCGAATACGAGTTGCTTGTATCTATGTTATAGGTGACAATTTGGGCAGGGTAACAGAACAATTTGGCTGTATTGGGCTAACCTTCCAACATTTTATTGTTCCTATTATCAAATTTAATGAACTATTGTATTAAATATGAAACGCAAGAATATTTACCCTTATTATAAAGAGATTTAAAAGTTGTAGACGTTTAAATACACTTCAGGTCACTTTTGACCCACTCGACCAATTTGACCATTTTTTAAAAAATGTTTCTAAAGTTTACACGTATGACTAGTAATGTATAAAAATTCTCAATCTCAACTCATTTGGAGATAAATGGGTCAAACTTTCCAAATCTACACTAATCCATTATGATGTTGAAACCATGCAATTAAAGACTCGCAAAGCATCATGGTCAAGTTATATCCTAATGAAGAAAATACCTTGGAAAGACCTTCCCATTAATTTCTACCTCATATGATTCCATGACCTCTTGGATTGCAGCACCTATATCACATAGACGTACATCAATCATTCCTGCTTCCTACCATACATAACAGAAAAGTTCGAAAATGGATTACCAAAAAATGACACCATAAAGGCAATAATCTCTGAATCTTGGAGAACTAGTAGCACAAAAATTAAAGTTTGAATTACGTGTAGTATTTGAAACAGAATAGATTGTTTATTTATTATTGGTTATTTGTTTTGTATGGTTATCTTGGTAGGAGATCGAGTCAAATAAGGATAGGTTGTGCTATTTAGGAGTTAGTATTTGAGTAAAATAAAGATTGCTTGTTTGGCGAGGTTACGAGTGGTATAAATAGGGGTCTTTGTAAAGAGTTTTTGTGTGGTTTCCGATCAAAACAGTATAAAAAGAGTCGACTTAGAGTTGGGTCAAAACCGGTTGTTTGTTGGTGTTGCTTGATCCAATTTATCCAACACAAACTACACCTATATTGCTATAAACCATAAAGAGCCTTTCCACAAAGAGTTCATGTAAGCCATGTTTTATTTTATTCCTTCACTACCAAAACAAATGCAACACTGGGCAGAAAACATGATTAGTGAGAGGGTTTGACTGTTGGTCAAATATCTAAATGCTCTCCATAAGAAAATGAAGAAACTAAGGCACCAAATAGCAAATCAAAGTTACAAGATTATGTAACAGTTACTAGTAGACATAATAAATTCAGAGCAAAAAAATTATCCAAAAGGAAATGTTGCGTTCACTTTCAAAAACAAAAGAAGAAAACTGTTGCATCTGCTGATAGAAGTAGAATATTTTAACTTATAGCAAGTTTTTATTTGCATGATGCACATTAATCACCCATAACTACTCACTCCACATTGCTTACCTTTATACCAGTATTTGTGGCTTCACGGGAGGCCTCAAGTAATGGATCAAACATAGGATTGAATGCAACTGTGAATGCAGAGTCAATTATGGTCTGAAATGTGTTACAACCCAAAATATGTCAAAAAAATGCACAAATTAAAGAGATGACTAAAATACTGCGAGAGCCAAAGCAGCTAAGCATTCTGATTACTAACCATTTATATGAGTTCCGAAATCCAATTCATCACATCATCATATTGAAGCACAGTTTTATCTCCAGAGTTGGGGGGCCAGTGAGCTGCCACCCTGTACGGTAAAATATGTTTACAATCTGGAAAGTAGAACAACATAAAAGGAAAAAAACAACAAAGAACCACAACTAATATAAGAATGAGACAGTAACTGTTATGACCCGACTGCAATTAACAAACAAAACACAAAAAGACAGACTTTCAAGAAGTCAACTGTCTCTCGATGACGCTAGATTCAAATCTTCACCCTATTTATTCAACCACATTCAATGATGTAACAATTCTCCTGATACCTGTTTATATAAGTCCCTAACTAATAATACTAATGAATATACCCACCTATAAATAAAATCCTAATAAAACTATCTTATAAAGATATCACTAAGACTTATCAATGGAAACCAAACAATATACACTACTTAAGCCAAGCACTTGTTAACAGTAATCATTGCGAAGATTTAAAATATTCACCAGTTTAATGATCATCTGTAGGGAATGCAATGCCAGCTTGCAGACCATTTTCTGATATTAACTTGCGAACAGTATTCTCCAAGGTTTCACACAGATCAACCATCAGCATTCCAGGCTTTATAATGCTCCTCATATATTCCGGACCTAAAACAAACCATCATACTTTAAAAACAGAAGCAGTAAAATATATTTGATATTTCTTAAAATCCAATTACAAGTTCTGCTAAAAATCATTGAGACAAAACAAAAGAAAAAACCTGACGATGAACTTCTGCAGCTTGCCGTTATTGAGTCATACATAGGCTTTTCTAAGCGCTCTAAATCTCTCTTCTCTTCAGATGTAGTCCTCCACAAATTACTAAGCAACAAAATGAGAGGGTAGACAGAAAGGTATTGTAATTCAAAAAGGCCATTAAAAAAATGAAGTGCAGACTAATGTAAATAGTTGGCCCTTACTCGTCCTATATTGCTGAATTTCGCCCTCTGGAAAGTTTCCTTGCGAGGAAAAGTTCTGCACTGGAATTGTAGGGGATCAGTTGCTCTTTTGTTTCTTTTTCTTCCTGGGGTGACAAATTAATAACTAAGAATACTGGAAAATTAGGTGATATTGTCAAACCCAGCGGCCAGGTCACATAAGGGCAATCTTATAATAAGTCTTACTTGCTTTTGTCTCTTCTTTTTTCTTTTTTGCAGCTTCCTGAGCACCAGTTTCTGTATGCAAGTTCAGTTAATAAATTTGCCCAGCAGATACTATCAAAAAATAGAAAGTAAGATCCACTAGGACTTGCTCATATAATTACTCTGATAGTTTCTTCTGTGAACAGATTGTACACAGAAATACAAAGACATACTGATGCCTCCACACTGGACTAGAATAAAGCGCCTAGGAAAACACTCTTTTTGGGACGCAAGTATAATTTGGCATTCTGCAGGTACTATATTTTTCTCATACAGTTAGAGTAAAGAGTCAATTCAGAGTTCAGACCGTCGATGTTTTCTAGCCCCAAACCTCCAAACCAGCTTAACTTCACTAAAGTTAACAGCTTTGCAAAGAGCTTTGGGGTCCATGAACTAACATCACAGATTATCAATACAGCAAGAAGCAGCATTTGAATCAATTCAGGATAAGCAAGTCAATTCATATACCAATAACATAGAGGTCGATAGTTCGATACTGATTAAATGCATATTCCAGTTACATATAAGCATATCATATCTTAGATCTGCTTCATGGTACATATTTCAAACTACTATATGTGCATATGCCAAACACCTACATAGTACATACCCCACTAAATCGCAGATTAGCAAGAATCAAAGCATTATATAGACTGGGTTGCATTGCTTCCTAAGAGCAAATATACATGCAAATATAACTGTACGGAGTTCATGAATGCACATCATATTACCAGTAATATAAACACATACTAGAAGCTTTAGAAGCCATAGCTTAGGTGTGACAAAACATTAAGGAAATAAGAAGTCAACATAGAAGTCCCTCTCTAGGTAATGGATAAGAATGGTAAGATATCACATAAGCTGGCATTATATATAATTGCTTATTGACCTTACACCAGCACATGCCATTTTATAATTGAGCCATCCCCCAACCATAACAGCATGTGATGTCATAACTGTTGGGTTTGTGAAGGCTTTGGGCTTGGGCCCATGTTTAAGTTTCTTGTTCATTAAGTTGTTAACCCTAATAGTCTCTATATATATCCATGTCATGCATTTGTAATCTTTGTATGAGCAAATAAAGAAAACCCTAGTTGCAGCCGTGGAGTAGGTCACATCGACCGAACCACGTTAAATTCTCGTGTGTCTTATTGCTTTCGTGTGCGTACGTGTGTGTGTTTGTTTCCGCTGCGTAAAGATACCTAACAACTGGTATCAGAGCATCAGGCTCTTGAAGATTTCGTACGAAACACGCCGACATGTACCTAGGGTTTCTACCGCCGCCGCCGCCGCAATCGCCTAGGGTTCGGCGCAGCAGCCGCCGCCGCTAGGGTTTCTGCGCCGCCGCCGCCGCCGCCGTCTAGGGTTTCTGCCGTCGCCGCCGTCACCTAGGGTTTCTGCGCCGCCGCCGTCCCTTAGGATTTCTGCGCCGCCGCCTAGGGTTTTGGTTGGAAGTACCGGATCTGGTTTGTCAATCCTTTTGTTGACTGGTTATCAACTGTTCAGCGCGCTTGTTTTTTGAAGATGTCTCTGTTTTGCTATTATGGCTGAAGACGAGAAGACTGTGATCGAAAAGTTCAATGGCACTGATTTTGGTTGGTGGAAATGCAAATAGAAGCATATTATGTCAAAAGGATTTGGATATGGTACTGGAAAAGAAACCGGAGAGTATGGGAAAGCTGAAGAAACAGTTTGGAATTCCAAGGACAAGAAAGCTAGAGTGGTTATTATGTTATCTTTGACGAAGAGCGTTGCTTTTAACATCATGAAGAAACCACTGCAGTGGTATGATGTTGGCTCTGTCAAATATGTATGAAAAGCCGTCTGCAGCTAACAAGGTGTTCTTGATGAGGAAACTGTTCATGACGAGAATGAAAGAGGGAAGCTCGGTCACCTCTCACATTAATGATCTGATGTCTATTCTTACCAGATTAGAATCAGTGGGAATTAAAATTCGATAATGAGACTCGAGCTCTGGTGTTGCTATCTTCACTGCCTGACAGTTGGTCCGGGATGTAACTGCTGTTACAAATTCTATGGGGGCTAACGAAATGACATTTGAAAAGATCCGAGACATTGTGACAGGTGAAGACACACGTCTGAAAAGTGCAAATGTTGGATCATCTTCTGAGATGTTATATGTTGGCAGAGGAAGGGAAAATAGCCGAGGCAGTGGGAGTCGGGGAAAGAGTTCAACTCGGACTCGGAAAAATGTGAGGTGCTGGAACTGCAACGAGGATGGACATGTTAAGAGTCAATGTCCCAAGAAAGGTCTAAACACTGTTGCTGAGGATGTCAATGATGGTGACGTGTTAATCCTGAGGCTGAAAACAGTGTGGATTCTTGGATCATGGATTCTGGTTCTTCGTTTCACGCCGTACACAGCGGTGAAATGATGGTGAATCTGAAAACAGGCGATTTTGGGAAGGTACGTCTCGCGATGGCAGAATGCTTGATGTAATGGGCATGGGTGATATTGATTTGGTGACTCCACTGGGAAACTACATGGAACCTGAAGAATGTCAAGGTGATTCCGGGTTTGAAGAAGAAATTAATTCTGTTAGTAAACTGGATGAACAAGGATTGGAAGTCAGGTTTGGTGATGGTAAATGGAGGGTAATCAGTGGAAACCGGGTGATTGCTCGTGGTGATAAGCATGGGTCATTGTACAGGTGGGGGTACCTGCTGAGGGATTGATCAACCCGGTTAAGCAAGTCAAAGTCGGGTTCGCTAAATCTGCTGCTAAGAGAGTTCATTTTGCAAACATGAAGTCTGGAGCAGAGATTGTAGCTGAATGGGGTCAGAAGTCTAAACCAGTCAGAGGATTTTGTGACAGTGGGAGCATGGGGCATGTTTCGGGTACAGTCAAGAAGAATCGTTGGGTTTGAAGACTAAGACTGGAAAGTTCTCTCCTGGTGATTGTTTGCTAAATTTGGAGAGTGTTAGTAGTTCTCGGGTATCTCTGAATCTGGTGGATCGTGGTAAACCAGTTGAGACGAGGATGGGTCGCTGGTGGAATTTGCCACGACTGAGTTGGAGCTCGGGAGAGCTTCAACTGGCCCTTCTGGTACTTGATGATGAGGGGTTGCTGCAACTAGGAGATGTGATGGAGTCTTAGCTTGTTCTTTGAGAACTGGAGGCTTGGAAGACTTGTTTAAAGATTACTGAAGTTACTAGACGACTGGGTTGCTTAGAACTTGAATGGCGGGCTAGAATTTATCGCAAAGCCTTCAAGTGGGAGATTGTTTGGTTTGTGAAGGCTTTGGGCTTGGGCCATGTTTAAGTTTTCTTGTTCATTAAGTTGTTAACCCTAATTAGTCTCTATATATATCCATGTCATGCATTGTAATCTTTGTACTGAGCAAAAAAGAAAAACCCTAGTTGCAGCCCGTGGACGTAGGTCACATCGACCGAACCACGTTAAATTCTCGTGTTCTTATTGCTTTCGTGTGCGTACGTGTGTTGTGTTTGTTTCCGCTGCGTAAAGATACCTAACAAAACGATATCACATCTTTAGACTGTAATTAACTTTTATTTGGCATGTCAATTGAAGAAAGAAAAAACTATAAGTAAAGAAAAAAAATTCACCTTTGCCAGTACGTGGCAACGAAATGAAAAAACTATTACTGGCCTACTAAATTTATCTAGTTCTAACAAAAAGATGATGTTAAGCTTCTATGGTTAAACACATGGTGTGCTTCATATGATCTTTATAAAGCTGAAAATTTATCTTTAAAGTTTACTAAGAGCACGTAGAAAGAGACCGTCTGCTTCATCCAAATTCATAGCAAACTCAATACTTATGCAGTTTGGTGACATGTATGAACAAGAGAATCATACCATCAGTATAGTGTACTATTTTGGTTTAAGCAAGTGTGCTGGCAGCTAGAAGATCAGTCATGAAGATCAGCAGCAGAGGTGAGCTTATAGAAGTGGATCTGATACTGTTAAATTTGCAGCATAACCGGAAGTTTGGTGGCAAGGTGATGTGATGCTACAACAACAGATATCCTACTTATCCCCTGCTGCTGAACTTCACTGATGTGCTTTGGCTGGCGTTGGGCTTTTTGCAAAGTGATTGTCAGCCCTGGCATAGTGCTGGAGTTAGGATTTGTTTTTATCTAATGCTGGGTTCTAAAATATCATCCATGGGTCGGGCTGAAGCCTAGTACATGATCCATATCGCTAGTTTCGCTTAAGTTCTTGTCTTGTGTTTTCTTCCCCTGAATTGGTGGGGGTCCTGCTGTTGAATTGTTGAGCTTGTACATTTTTTTCTATTCATTGTTATAGTACTCCCATGGTATCCTCATTCCCCAAAAGAAAAACACGACAGTATTCCAAAAGTAGATACAACATTAACCTTGTCTTCTTTATCAAAATGAAACATTCATAACAACTTCAACAGATAGTAAAATCAAGAATTATGCAGGGTATGAAAAACTTTATTCTCCCCATTACAGAACTAGATTCCACCTCATACTTTGACAATAAACTCACTGCTATATAAGCCCATATTTTACACAAAACATATATTCTTAAAGCCAAAAATACCCATAATCTCATTTTAATCTTTTCTTCAACACTCTCCTCAATTCCAAATCAAAGCAATTCATTCATATCTGTTCATGTCGAGTCCTTCATCTAACAATCTTAAGGTAGCAGGAGTCCAGTTCTCAAATAGCTATCAATTTGGTTTCGAGGAAGTAATCGGCTTGAATCATAAATCAAAACTTATCATCTTCAAAACATAAAACAAAAATGCAAATTGTAATACCTGAGGAATCCGCTAACGTCAATTCATCGGCTTTTCATTCAATTATTCGACTGTAGCAAGGGCGCCACTAATATTTGCATTGGAGGTTCCTTCTCCGCAATTGCATCTTCATTTGTCATTTCTATAGTACTATGAATATCAAACATATAAATCATACACAGAGTTAAATATATTACAGATTACATATCGATTAAAACAGCATAAGCACCTCAACAAGAAAAAACAAAGAAAAAAAGAAAATGATATGTGAAAACAAGCGATTCTAACCATTAACAGAGCAGAAGCAGATCGTGTGTAAATGTGTGAACAAAAAAAAAAAGAAAGGAGAAATGACAAAAGATGAATCCAAACGTTTTGCGGGGTTGGGCAGAAAATGTCAAACGCAGTTTTCATTTAAATTGAAAATTGTATAAAAATTACGTCATTTTCACCCCGAATCTCAAATGTTAAATTTCCTAGAAAATCAAATTTTAATGCATTTTTAACGAAACAAAATTACCAAAATAAAAAATTACTCGACCTCAACTAGGGGCTCTACCTCTTGGATTCACCTACCAAGGGCGTGCCCCCGGACCCCATCAATGGGGGTTGCCCTCTTGGAAGCCTCTTAGCTTTATTATGGGTTTCGCCCATGAGAACCTATAAGGTTCTAATATCGATAATCACATAAACTCACACACAAGCGTACTCTTCGCACTTTCTGACTTGTTTGTAAATATATAATCACATTAGTCACGTAGTAAATCTAATTACACTAAATATATCTAACAAAAATATAAGATAGAGATTTTTGTTTTGGTGTTCTAAAGCAAAATTGAAGCCTTTGACAAGGTAACCCCTTACATAGGACCTTTTCTTGATTGAGTATTCTTGGCCAATGTATTGATGTGCTTGGAGTCATGATTAATGCTAGAACACTTTTGTTTTGGGTTTGAAAGCTTACTAAATCTGGTGTGGAGATTAAATACAAGAAAACTTATGTAATCATGCATGGGCGACTCTAGTGTTATAATATGAGGCTTAAGATATGCCACATTTATCTATTGATCATCAAGGTGCTTGTACTTTCATTCGAGACCGAATCGTGTTAGATCTCCATCTGTTGAGTAATATTGATACCCGTGTGTACATACATGATGGAATAACAACTTCACATAACATGTTTTGATGTGTCATACACTTAAGTTTTCATTTACTAACGTATATATATGTTTGACATTACATGGGTAGAAGTGAATCAAATATGACTAAAAAATTAAAAGGAACATTAAATTTGTAAGGTTTTATACAAGTCCATAACCACTTAATAAGTAAAGATGATAGTAATTTGTGTGGATCAATATCAACTATATATATTTTATAATACAAATAAATGCACAATAACATTTTTTTCCCTTCAACCATGAGTTCTCGAATAAGTAGCAACGGTTATAAAAGACAATATAAACATGTGTTACACCATTTATTTCGTACAACACCCATTCGGACACAAAATGGTCTTTTACCGAGTCAACCTAAGCGCAACGTAACAGAAATCAAGTTGTTTTGATACCGCACAGGGCATATATATGCACCATATTTTAATACTTAATACGGTTCTACGTGCACAGGTCCCTAATTGTATGTTTTGACGCACACAATACGTAAGAGACATAGGGAGAGAGGCAGTAATATAGACATATACTTATAACATATACGTTCGTTGTCTCTTTGAGACCATTCCAAGCTAGAGATATGACCACTGAAAATGCCGTCACTCCTATTATCACGAGCCCTGAACATCCCAAGAAGAACAGGATTCAAGTTTCCAACACCAAAAAGCCTCTGTTCTTTTATGTAAATCTTGCAAAGGTATGTTGTTTCATGTCACAACGATAGTATTCTCATCAACATTGTTTGTTATCATGCACGGCTTTTCTTTTTAGGCGTCGGTACTAGTTACTTGCTATGTGGTTCATGATCCTTTTTCTATCATACTCCTTTTTCTCCTCTACTATTAACATATACTTTATGAAACCTGTACATTTCTATGTTGTAAATAGAAATAAATAAAAACACTTTTTTGATTCGGATCTTTTTAGGAACAACATTTCTATCTCATGGTAAGGTACGTACTCATATCACTTTCTCAAGACCCTACTTTATGAGTAATATATTATCGGGTACATGTATACAGTGTGGTTATCCTTAAAACAAAAAGCATAAGACTCGTTATATGCCTGCCGTATAAAATCGCGGAAGATCTAGATAGAAACATAAAGATTGATGAATGATATATTGATATTTGTATTATATCTTTTTTAGATTTTAATTGAAATAAATTACGGTGTTAACTATTATCATCGATCTGCTTGTTTTTATTTTGGTTGTAGAGGTACATTCAACAACATGATGAAGAAGCTCTCGGCTTTGGGCATGGGTACAACCTCTCTCTAGTATCAATAATGTGATTTCATCTTCTCATAAAATAATCGTGATATGTAAATATTAAATAAATTATTTGTTCTTTCACTTTGTTATAGCAATTAAAACAGTTGTTACAGTAGCTGAGATACTCAAGAACAATGGACTTGCTGTTGAGAAAAGTAAGTACACCACACATTCATATTCGTATTTCAAATCATAGTGTCAATAACAAAAATTTGCTTCCCACAGAGGTCGTGACATCCACCATCGGCATGAAGGATGAAACAAGGGGACGACTCATTCAAAAGGCTAGGGTAAGATCAAAATCATTAGTACATGCATGAAATGCACATGTTTAACAAATATGTTTGATGACATGTGTTACTTTCCGGTGATCTTCAAATAGTGTTATCAATGGTGATCATTATGGATGTTACTAACTAAAGAAACCATCAATACTAACATTCTTTCTCTTTTAAAAATGAGATTTAGATTGAGATTGTACTGGGGAAGACGGAGAAGTACGCGTCAATGGCAACTCGCCTAGTGCTCAAGCGCGCGAGAAGGAAGCAATTGCTAACAAGGAAGAAAAGAAACAGTAGGATCAACGATATTTTCCTCATACAGATGTCGTAACTATAGTTTGTTTGTGTTTCCAACCCTACTCTTGATGTGCCCCAGAATTCTAAGATTTGAGGTTGTAATTTTCGAGTCAAAACTTTGTGTTAATATGTTTCATGTGTTTTGAGTCCACATCAAGCCATTGGTCTTGCTAAAAAAATGACCAGTACAAGAAGTGGTATACTATGCATGTGTAAAAAGACTAAGTATATGATTGCAAATTGTCTTTCTTTCGTTCATAACACTTGATGTATGTTCAAGTTTTCAAGTCTATGATATATTTTTTGTGCATATTGGTATTCTTCTTCACATAGTTTCTCATGACGTGTTCAATGAGGATAATATGCGTGGAATCCTAAACATGAGTCACCCGCAACACCTTTTCCTACCCCATAGTATGAGTCCATTTTGTGCTTTGGGGTTTAAGTAATTAGCTAATATTTCATGTCCTGCTTTAGGTGTTTGCTTGAATCCATAACATCTATGGAAAGGGAACACAAAACACCAAAAAAAAACGTGTTCAATCCGCATTCACATAAAAAACACCAAAAATCTTCCCAACAAGACCTTAAAACATCAAATAATTATGTCTAATAAAAATCTTTAATGGTATAATGGTGTGAGGGGTGACGAAGTTGCGAAGAATTTGTTCATAGGAATCAAATGAAATTAATTGTGGGTCAAGAGTTAGAAGCAAAATCCCATTAAAAATGAAAGGTATCATTCTCTATAAACCTTTTGTCTAAAACTTAAGGTTGAATCAAGGTTTGTGCAAATTTGTGTATTAACCAATAGAATTTAGGTTGATTAGTATCTACTTTTAGATGTTGGTGCAGTATGATGTCGACTTTGTGACCTCCAATTTGCTCAAAATAAGATTTCACTTGCTTGGGTCAAAGTTGATTTTGACTTGTATTCCGTATAGAGTGGTTTTGACTTGAGTCAAAGTTGACCTTAAATCCTTGAAATTTTTGTGCTTAATAGTTCTAAGATGTTTACAACAACACAAAACAATAAAAATAAAAATAAAAATAAAAATAAAAATAAAAATAAAAATAAAAAATAAAAAATAAAAATAAAAATAAAAAAATGCAACATATAAAAACTATTAAAACCTATTTTGATAAAAATCTAGATGGACCTAACCAATTGAACAACTACAACAAAACCGGTCTCATTTAAATCTGATGGGTTGGTGAAAACCAAATGAACCAATGACCAAGACAGACCTATATTTCTCCATTATCAAGACCACAACTGACCAACCTCAGGCCACCAAAGTCTTGCTTCAACTCGACAGGAACCAAACCACTAACGGGTAGGGGATGTTAGCCAATTGGTCACAGAAACACAAAGACAACAATTATTTTTGTGAGAAACACACCCACAACTCTATACAATAACCCTCTTTTATACTACTCCTAATCTAAATTACTATCAAATCACATCTCAAACACAGCTGGAATGACAGCCCATTACAGCCAAAACATTCATATTTTTCTAACATTTATCTTGACTAACATATTCTACATGTTAACTAATTCCACCATTATCTTTCTTGGTTCACCCGTATACACCCTTAAAAATCAAAATTAATTTCTAACATTCTCGCCCTTAATCTTGATGTGTACCACCTTGGTCTTGAATTCCAATCGTTGGAACCATGTTTCTTCCAAGTTTGATCAATCATCGATCTTCAAATCTACTTCACATAGCTCCTGTTCTGTCTCACACAGCTTTGATTTTTGTGAGAAACCACACCCATAACTCTATACAATAACCCTCTTTTATACTACTCCTAACCTAAATTACTATCAAATCACAACTCAAACACAGCTGGAATGACAGCCATTTACAGCCAAAACATTCAATACTTTCCTAACATTTATCTTAACTAACATATTCTACATGTTAACTAATTCCACCCTTATCTTTTTTGGTTCACCCGTATACACCCTTAAACATCAAGATTAATTTCTAACATTCTCGCCCTTAATCTTGATGTTGTACCACCTTGGTCTTGAATTCCAATCGCTAGAACCATGTTTCTTCCAAGTTTGATCAATCATCAATCTTCAAATCTACTTCACATAGCTCCTGTTTTGTCTCACACAACTTCCGGTCTGTTTTCTTCCTTGCTTGCAACCTTGCAAACCTGCTATCACAGCAACCAACAATCTCACTTCCTAGCAAATCACTTGCCAATTGTTTCCTTTGATTGCAAACATCAACAAGCTCTTCTGGCCTTTTGCTTTTCTGAGTTCTTCTCCTCACGACCTGTGTCACACAGATTGTCCCATATATGAATAATCCCTCACAGATTAAATCTTCTCGATGGTGACCTGAATCGCTCAGGTTTTCTTCACTTCCGATCGCAACTTCACACAACCTTACGTTCTGCCTCGCACAAAACCCAATATGTCTCGCACAGATTTTCTGCAATCTGAATCCTCAGATTTTTCCTTTTGTAGTTGGATCACACAACTGTTCTTCCCCTTAGATCTGCTCAATTGACTTGTTTGAACCTATCACAGGTTCGAGCTACGATTAATCTCTCACAAATTCAATCGGGTGGCCTTGTTCTTCTTGACACTCGATCATCTTTCTCCTCTCCTTCACATGCTCAATCTTCTTCCGTAATCGTTCCCCTCACTTTGATACCAATTGTTAGCCAATTGATCACAAAAACACAAAAACAACATGAAGCACAAAAAACCACACCTAAAACTCTGTAGAATAACCCTCTTTATACTACTCATAACCTAAATTACTATAAAATCACAGCTCAAACACAACTGGAATGATAACACATTTACAGCCAAAACATTCAATACTTTCCAAATATTTATCTTGATTTACATATTCTACATGTTAACTAATTCCACCTTCATCTTTCTTGGTTCACATGTATACACCCTTGAACATCAAGATTAATTTCTAACAGATGACATAAAAACTATGATGATGAATAAGAAAAAGAATCTGTGATAATGAATAAGAAAAATAATGAGACTGTGGAGCGAATCAAATAGACAGAAAACCGATCTTCAAGTCACGATGACTATATTCTTAATCACGCAGGGTGTGGAGACTGGAGCTTTCATGACACTAGGGTCACATGATCCCAAACGCTACAAAACATAGCATGAAAACGATTAGGTTCTATAGCTCTAACATCTAAAGAATTTAATAAACAAGTTGTGTTCACCTATAACTTGATTACAACCAACTTACAACCCATTTGACATGTTTAGATATATAGGTTACTAAGGTTGTGTTCAAGTTATATGATTTTAAGTATTCCAGATCAGGGTTATGTTTCTGACACATAAATATATGGTTCATGTTCATCAACTAACTCACCAACCCGAAACCGCTAAACATGTAGTAGCAGTTTTATCATGTTTTAGAGCTTGCTTTCATTTGTGCTGCCATCATTTTTTTGTGTGCTATCCCATTTGTGTGTGCACTGTATAATGTTTGTGTGTAAAAGACATTAGCTAGCAAGAGTCGGTGAATTTCAATTAATTAGCTAATTAAGTAAAAATGGTACATATACTTCTGGCTGAAAAAACAAAATCCGCAAGCTGGTCAATCTGTTGCTGTAGCTCCAGGGTTTGATGCAGACTCCATATCCTCAACCGTCACTGGTTTATGCAACTGCAGATAGAAATCTTGTAAGAACATGACATATATGATATTGGCTTATCCTAAATATCATACTTGTATAAAAAATAAAGAATGGTTTAAATGATTCCTAAAGAACAAGCTAACCAAATGACCAAATGATGATGGGAAGCATCCGAGAAATGAATCAACAATTTTTGTAGTCTATATCAAACAAGAACTTACTGCATTTGCAACATCGAACCAATGAAACACACGCAAGAAAGCATCTTCTTTTGATGGTAGATTATCATGATTCCATAATGTTATGTTTTGGAATTTTGAGTTCGTCTGCCAAGAAGCGGTCATCCCTCCATTAGTATCAGAAGCTTTTCTCTTCACACATTTTTTCCTTCCTATTACAAATCCTGCATCATTTTAAAAAACAATTTGTTAACACACATTTGACAGGATCAGACAACTCGTATTGACTTCTGATATCCAAAGATTTGATGTCGCTGTAAGGCATCGGAAGCCACTTCAGTAAGTTGCACTAATAACACCAAAATTAAACTATGTAGAAGTTGCATGTGAACCGTAATGACACCAAACTATAAGCACAAATTTTTATCATCTTTTGCATTATTTTTTACCCTTTTCAGGAACACATTACACATAGAAGAATGTTGACTTTAGATGTTGTTAAGATTTATAAATTGGATAACTCGACCCAATACCCTACATACAGGTTTCTTCATTATTAGAATACGTGCAACTGAGATGTATAAGCAAATTCCAAAGAACAAAAAATTAATAGAAACTATCTCATGTGCGCGCCTGCGCCCAAGGACTCATAATTGAGATGTAACATAGTGGAACACATCTATACGTTGGTCACAAATCTCATCAGTGAAATCAAAGTTTTCTGAGTACTAATCCCCGTCTGCAACTTACATGCCACCACTCAATCCACAAAGGCAGAAAATCAAAATTCAAAATATGGTTTATCTGAACCCAATTAGCATCTCAGTGTTCAATATATGGTGTTTTCAAACTCAATCAACAACGCAGTGTTCAAAATATGGTGTTTTTAAACTCAATCAAGTTTTAGCATTCTGAGACACAAAACAGCTTCTCAAGTGTCAAATAAGCACTAGTAACTCCACAATCAGAACACAAAAAGTTTAAGGTCCTACATAATCATCAACAACAAATAACACATCTGGTAAGAAACAATCTACATAACAAGCAAAAGAACATGTAACATTGAACTCATCACAAGCAATAACCATCAAAAACAGAAAAATAAAATATAACAACTTAGAATCATACCAGAATAACCATCAGGAGTTGAACAGTTGTCCCTTGCAATTTCCTTCCTCTGAAGTGAGCCTCCTTCACATCCAGACCATCCACCTCAACACCTTTAACAACGCAAAATAGTTAAACACTTGAAAAACCAATCAACGTCTATACGCACAACTTCCGCAATGTAAATAGGTGTTCGATTAAGATTTACCGGTAGGTTTAGGTTTAAAGTAGTGAGAAACAGGAGAAGGTCCGTTGTATTTGATGCAGCAAGGAAGCTGATGGATCTGGTCGGTAAGATCGACTGCAGAAGACGACTTCACGCTGGCGAAATCGATGATTCCGGTCTCCGGTGACGCACTTTCACCGTTCATTTGTTGATGTTGTGATTCGATCGAACCCCGAAATCCCCTAAATTAATTCGAGGGGCACAATTTTCCCGCGCCTTTTTGCTTTCGCGGGAGAAAAACATACGCACTCAGACAGATTACGCCTACTGATATCAAATTTTACTGAAGACAGGTACCACGATATTGTACCGAACGACCGAACATAATCGGTACCGGTGGAGGTATTCATTTTTTAGGCTTTTAGTATTTGATACCTTCGGTTTCGGTATTTTAATGGTACCGGTACCAATCGGTATCGAACTAACAAAAGCGGTAAGGTATTCGGTTAACACTTTTACCTATTTTCCGTATCCGTATTTTTCGGTAGAGTACCGTTCTCATCCTTGTTGCATATTACCCAAAAGTTTTGGTCTACACTAGCAGTATTAAAAATTAAGAAAAAAAAAAAACAAAAACTGGCTTGTACATGTAACAGAAAAATCTGATCCGATTTAAGGATTTGGTTTTTGGTCCGGTTAACTGTTACATAAAATCTAGCTTGTTCGGTTATCTATATAAACCGAATAATAACCGGTTTAATCAACTAACCGAAACTAATAAACCGAATAAATTAGTCTAACCGGGCCTCCCCAACCACTAACTTCCCAAGCCCCACACACTATGTTCTAATTTCTAAAAGGCGGATGGTGCTAATGAAGAATTCACTAGTCACCCCATAAGTAGCAAAATCATTCATAGTATCCAATAAGATCTTAAGGTTATTCACATTTTCCTCCTCAATAACTTGGAATGTTAATTCGTGGATGTTCCAATTAAAGCCTAGCGGGATATTATGCCGATTTAAAAAAGCTAGCGTCAAAGTGTCGATAGCTTTTTGGCATCAACAAGGGTGAATTTACTTTTGAGATCAGTTAGGTAAAATCATAACTATATACGTTAGATTAAGTGCAATTGTCACCCCGCTTACAACACGGGTGAATTTACTTTTGAGATGCACAACGAGATGAATATTTGAAACCACAAGGTATTTTAGAATCTCTTAAAAACTTTTGATGTGTTGGGTGAAGGTGACTTTGCACAAATCTTTTGTCTCTAACATGTAGCAAAAGTTGAAAATAAAGTTTCAGATAAGGTCCTCTTTAGTTTCTTGAGTTTGTCAAGTAAAATCCAATTTTCAATTGTTGTTCAGTCCGTGATTCTATCGGAAATGTTGTCAAATGGGTTGGTTTGTGTAGGGAAGTTGGTTGAAGTAATTGTTGATAGGGTTGCTAAATAGATTCATGACGATGGAGTTTGGAGAAGAATTATGTATTTTTTTGAAGAAGCATTGTATTTTTTGGGTAAAAAAATATGTTGTTTAAATTATGTATTTATAGTGTTTAAAACGCTTAAAAATATATTAATTTTTTTCTAATTTTAAACAGCCAGCGGTTACTTTTGGCCTTGCAAATCTCGCTAGTAAAAAGGCAACACTTGTTGTCCCTTTGGTTGGATCTTGTGGATTCTTCGTTACCATTGTTGATTTTTCATGTATAATATGCATCTCACATATGATCATCTCTAATGAACAGTCACCAATGCATGTTGCCATTTTTGTCATTCTCAGATTTAAAGTTGTATTATTCGTATTCATATTTTTAATCATAAAGTTCTATTATTCATTCTCAATGCATGTTGCCATTTTTTTCATTATAATCATAACTCATTATTCATATTTTTAATCATAATCCCAAAAAGGGTGGAAGTTATTATCTCCCCCTCAATTATCGCTTTCTACACATGTAGCTCCCCTTTAAAAATGCATATCATATAGCATATAGGAATACAAGAAATAATTCTTTGTAAAACAAAAATTATCACAAGCAATATGCATCCATCATAGCAATGACACTAATTATAAAATTAATCATCATTCCCTAACTGGTGAAAGTAAACCATCCATGACATGTAAATATTATGAGGTCATGGGTTTAATTCTCACTTAGTTGAACCAGAGAATCTTCTCAACAATAGGTTTTCTTCTGACTTGGATGGGGGTTCGGTCCCTGTTGTAAAACGGATAGATAAGCCCGATTAAATAACACCCATTCTCCGAAGCTCGCACATTTGCCAGTTAAAAAAAAGAAAAAGAAAAAAGTAATCATCATAGTGACCGATGCCAGTTTAGAGAGCCATCAATCATTATGTTATGATTATACCAATTGAGCAAAACACCCCTAAAGCATTAAATAGCATAATTCAAAGTTGTCTAAAGAAAAAGATAGTTGCATCTATAGGCCTCGCATAATTCAAAGTTGTCTGTTCTGACCCAACAAAAACATGCCAGAGGTCACCCGCCACACAAAAAAAGAAACTGCGGTTTTCCGAGCACCAGTTTTTAATAAATTATTCATGGATACACGATATTACAACCAGTGTCTAAAACAATCGAGCATGAAATTACGACGACGTGAAAAATATAATGATACAAGAAGCAAAGTTATGATCGAACAAAAATAACTTATGAAGCATCAGTTGAAGCATATGCAACATCTGCAGAAGAGGTGTCCATGTCATTTAAACCCAACTCCTCATTTTGTTCCCATGATCTCTCATATTCATCAACTGAAATTTTCATGCAAATTGCCACAATCAAACTCGTTAAGATAGATCACTGATCGTATACATCACAAAATTGCAAAATTGGACATCTCTTATGCTTGAAAAATACCCCAAAACTCTCGGACCCACAAAACTAAAAACCAGAACAAATTAAACAGGTACCAGCTCCATTAGGTTCGGTCCATTTCTCGTTTACAGAACTTTTCTAAACCATTTTTGGTCCGAGATCTTTAGTTGTTGAATCATGAGCTTTGGAAACTTTTTAACTTTTTTTTTCCGATTATATGTAAATATAAAATAATTTAGTGTAATAGAACAAGAGACTAAAATAATAGAACGGCAAAAGGCCTTTTGCGAAATCCATTTCTTCCATGCCCCTATTCTATCAAGCTGGCCATCATGGGAAACGTTTTTAGGTAGAAACATTCAAACATATTTTTCACGAAAAAGATATAATTTATGACAAACTTACAGGTTAACTGACATCATCTTTAATATCATCAGTAGCTGGTGCAATGAATGAGTTCGCCAGGGCATCATCCAAGATCAGTGTCCAAGGTTCTTCTATATTAGAAGCTGCAAGACATAAAATAATTGTTTTAAGCGAAGACGCGTTATTACGTTAAAGGATAATAGGAAATCAAGAACTGTAAAGTGCATCTCTTTCACCTTTATATACCTATTATGAAAAAAAATGCAAAAGATATATGGTAAAAAATAAAATGTTTGAATTTTTTTTATAAGTCAACAATCTAAATACGGAAGTGTCGATCCAAGTTCGTAAGGTTCATGTATCTTGAAAATGGGATTCTGATCTTGGTATAGAGGTATATCTTAAACTCAGGGTTACTATAAAACTCAGACCTTGACGAGTCTTGCCCTGAAGTCCAGCCATTTGCTTTTTCTATCCTCATCCAGACTATCTCCAAAGGTGAACCCATGCACTCTCTCAAGACCTGCAACGTACAAAACATACTTAACCAAAAAAAGACCATATTTCAATGCCATTAATTAAATGCTGGCAGAATAATAAAAGCCTTGCTTGTAGTGTTAATCAGTAGTTCTTTCTGTCAGTAAAAATAAGTAAGGTTTTGGTTCCCAAATTCCAAAAACATCAAGGGCTATTTCTTGGTGAATGTTTGACTCCCACTAACGCTCAAATTTGAAGTGCAAAATAGCCTGAATGGTATACTACAGGCTCATGGCATGGAAATTGTCATAAGAATAAAATTTTAGTAAATAACATCAGCAGAAGAGAAAACGAGTCAAGAATATGAACTCACTTTCACTGATTTTGGTGACTAAACCTTCCACAGTAGTCACGAGACCTCCCAATGTGCCACCTGCAAGCTCCAAATCGATCTCCGGGATTTTTACACTAGCAGTGTCTGACTGGTACACACCAAACCATTTCAATATAAAGAGCATCAAAAAACATGTCATACATTCAAAGAGAAAATTAACTTCCAGTGGGAAATTGTTATCATGGAAGGCACATAAGTCAAAAAAAAAAAAGAACAGAGACAATTTGTCCACATAATATAATGTAATTAAGCATCAATATACAATGATTTAATTGTACCTTAGCATCAATTTGAACAAAATGAAGCAGACACCTTATCAGCAGGAAAAAGGTGTCATGCAAAGCTTACTCCCATCTTTATATACTCAGTTTCTTTAATCCTTACTTTATTAGCATGACAAGTTAGCAACCATAATTTATCACAATAAAAAGCAATTCGGTTCAGGTTTTACTCTACATAATGTCAAAGGGCTGCTTTATTCTAGATGTGGGAAGGAATGACTAATGAGGGCAAGGACACTCTAGAAACAATGAGATTGCAACAAATTGAATGTAACACATGCCCTGGTATCATTTCATGTATGAACCAGTGAACCACAATAGGGAAGAAAACACAAATACGATGGAACTCCCAGACATATTCTGATAAAACTCGAGAAATCTGATGGAACAAAAAGATAAATAGATAGATAGTCGGCCCGATTCGAGAAGGGCAATTCTCCGATTACAAGTCACAAATAATCCAAATAACCAAGACAAAATCCTATAGCTAGAACACAAGCCTTAAAAAAACCTAAATAGCAGAAGTAACTGCTGCAGTTACCCCCTAAACATTAGCTGCTCAATTACCCACTAGCCCTCTCAGCAGCTAACTGCCTTGACTGAGGTTAAATGGGTCAAAACTGGACTTGAATACCTGCTGGACAGACCAAACTGGGTTGACCTGACCCATTAGAATTGTATCAATACTGCCCGCTTGAAGAAACGACTTGTCCTCAAGTCGGAAAGAAGGGAATTGTTGTGCCAAGCAATAAGCCATTCAATTGTAGGCTGACCCGCTTCATAGACCCATTGGTGAACCAAAATGAATTGTGATTGAAGGTCGATTTCCCTGCGCTTCAAATTTGCATGTACAATTTCATTCCTGGGTAGCAACACCATAATAACTTCATTAGTGGTGGCTTGTTCCTTCACCTTTATAGATAGGTCTGTGAACTTTACTGGCATACTCAGACGACTAGAATTGACATTCTGATCATTATATCTAAACCACTCCAGCTTGTCCTTGCATAAGACTTCATATTCGTCTTTAATTCTTTGATTATCTCCTGCATGCTTCTCATCAGATACTTCAAGATCACATTCGAACATGGGAATGTCACAGATACAGTCCCTTGATCAGATCTGTCACTGGACAGTTCTCCTTGATCAGATCTGTCACTGGACAGTCCTCCTTGACCGGATCTGTCTCTAGACTTTGAGGTTCACCCTTAGGTTCTTTGTCATCCTTGCAATCATCATCAAGACATGGGTGACATTCATAATCACCACTCTGATTGTTGCACCAGAAGTGGGTTCCATACATCAAAATCTTTAGTTCTGCAACATCATTCTTCAAAGATAACAGAGAGTCTAATCGAGCAACAATGGCTGCCAACTGGGCAGCAACAGAACCAAGGTTAGAACCGCTGCCCTCGGGTGGACTACTCCGGGTAAAAGGTGCCATGTTTCCCGCCAATGGAACCAAATGATAAAACTCGAGAAATCTGATGGAACAAAAAGATAAATTGATAGATAGTCGGCCCGATTCGAGAAGGGCAATTCTCAGATTACAAGTCACAAATAATCCAAATAACCAAGACAAAATCCTATAGCTAGAACACAAGACTTAAAAAACCTAAATAGCAGAAGTAACTGCTGCAGTTACCCCCTAAACATTAGCTGCTCAATTACCCACTAGCCCTCTCAGCAGCTAACTGCCTTGACTGAGGTTAAATGGGTCAAAACTGGACTTGAATACCTGCTGAACAGACCAAACTGGGTTGACCTGACCCATTAGAATCGTATCATATTCATACCAAATTGAAAACTAAAATGACAAACAGAATGTGACACATGAAAGAGTATAGGGAAGATATTCTCCATCATAAAATTTATAAAATTTAAAAGGATCTAATAGACTGATACCCTTGTAACAATGTAGAAAACCAAATTTTTATGATACATAGATACTACACAAATTCCTCTCATTTCATTCATATTTCAATAAAATCCAAGAACCATTAACAAAGACAAAGTAATCAAGCCATGTATAGACATGCCTCCAATGGGCCACCGATTTAGAGGGAAACCACCCAACACTTGTTTTCTTTGAGACCTGTGCACCCTGACATGATATATGGCAGAATCAACAGCTCACCTAATTTGTTTCATAAAATGTGTGTTAACCTAGAACTACAGAATTTTAATAATGCTACAAAGACAAGTCAGCCTTTTTGTTTTATAACCAATAGACTAGAATTGCATAAATATCAATTTAGTGATTGCGTGATGGTGGTGTGACCATAATGAACTGGTAGTGTATTTAGTGGATAACAAAGAACGATGAGTCAGCTATTTGTTAAAGCCGGTCTCCATTTTTGTGATGGTGAAAGCATTAAATTATACTCTTCACAAGCCAATATTTTTTCCTTGAAATGGAAGAATTAATATAAGTGCATAATTATCATATGCTTGCATATTATAATTTATTTGCAGCTACAATAGTGAGATGGAAGTTTGCAAATCCTTATCTACCCTGTTCTCTTGTTCTTGTAACTATTAGTTTTACATGAAACTCAAAGTAGTTCGATTGGTAAACAATATGTTCAAGTTTCTTGACATTGTCCTCAGTTTTGCACAATGAAACCTACATATAAATAAGGATACCTTTCCTTATCTGTTTTTGTCGGATTTTCAATCTCAATTGTCATAGAACATATAAGCGAGGCAAATATTTGCAGATATATCAGAAGATGGGGCCAAAGCTGCAGGGTCTGATAAATTTCAACTCTTACATCTCAACAGACCCAAACAGAGCAGGCAGAAAAGTTCCATCAATCAACAGCATGAATATAAACATAAACATACCTTTATCACATCACGGCTTAAATCTCCAATATTTTTCACTACTAGTGTCACTTTCTTTCCTTTTGCAGGTATAGCACCACCAGCCTTTAACTGCAAGGAACCGAGCACTAAGCAACCTTAGAACATATGGAAGCAATGGCCCACAAATCAGTATCCAAAGGAATGCTTACAAACCTCAGAATTTTTATAGCCACAAGCATCACACGTAGATGCCATCACGATCACTTCTTGGAAGTAAGGAATTTCTGTTCGTAGTCAAGCTAAACAAAGCTTAAAGGGATATGGTATTGTCAAACAAAAGAGAGAAAATAAAAAATCATTTCCAATATTGGAAATTTTGTGATGTTTCTCATATATCTATGCAGTCAAAATATGGGCAGCCAGAAACGGAAATGCATAATTTATATCCCATATATGCACTGATGGGGGTTATTTTTATTGGTCAAGTGTAGAAGATTATTTTGCCATAACATTGGTAGGATGCTAAGGACCAATTGATAAAAAAATCTCAGCCGAGATGAAAATGACAGAGAGCTTGTATAGGATGATGAATGTATAAAAACAATGTAATCAGGGTTCCTTCTTTATAGCTTGGTAGCTAGTTAGTGAACAATCTCAATAATCAGGCAGGACACTTGATTCTATGGAGAAGGTCTATATGGATAATAACAATAATAAGGAACCTATTCATTGGTTCCCTTTCTACTTTAGGTGACCAACTTTTGCCCAAGATAACTGTTAAAACTTCAAACTGAACTTGATAAGACCTCAAAACTCTAAATTTTCTTGATTAAGTTAATTCGTGGTAACTTTATTCAGTTTAAAAGTAATTTACTAATGAAATCAAAGTTTGACCAAGTTCAAGTTTTTCTGACATCCAAGTAGCTTTCACAACTATGACCTTTCTGATGTGGTAGATGTGGAACCTTGAAACTAGTAACATGGGAAGATTTGAAAATTTGATAGCTTTTTGTGACCTAGTAACCATTTATCACCTAAAATACAAAATTTGACCAAATTTAGCTACCTTTTAAGGCTGTTTGCCTTTAAGAACCACAAGACAGGGGAAAGAAAGAAGGATACTGGTCACAAACATCCGGGTTTCACACCTAACAGCACAAGCACCACATGTTGATGGGAAAGTCATGACCTGCTCAGATGATATATATTTATATATTCTTCATTTAAAATAAATGAACATCAAGCTAATCACATGGTGAGAAGACTATAGTACCTCTTCTGGTGCAGTATAGCGAAACAAGGTTTCTGCAAATTCTGCACTATTACCCTGAGCAATAGCTCGTCTCCCAGCAACTGCTCCAACTGATCCATGGGGTTCAGATGCTTCATTCCTTGACGATGCATCACTTCCATGTTCTCTCGTTTGTTGGTCAACAAGATATCCAAGCGAAGCTTGTTGCTCGGGAGTCCGCTCGTAGAATTCAATACTTAGTGATGGATCTGGAGTTGGAGCATATCTATTACAAAGCATAGTTGTCAAAATATTAACAATATGCAACATGTGTTGTGCTTTTGGTACAAACACAAAATGTTAGCTGCTAAAATGAAAAGGAAAACAATAAAAAGTGAGAGTTACGGGTTTTCTATAAAGCTGTTGCCGGCAGGATCGTCTAGTACAAAGGTAAAAGACGAGGTTCCTGTTGCACATGCTCTTAGTTTTAGTATGAACTTGTCTATAGCCTCGGCAGTTTGGGGATCAACTTTCTGAAAAGGTCTAAAGATAACTAACAATTAGATCATGAGAGCGGTAAACAATGAAAATTATAACAAAAAGAGTGACCATCATATGCGATCAACTGACAAACCTTTCTTTCGTCTTGAAGTGCTTGTAATTCATCTACAGCTCGGACCAAAATTCCTTCCACCTGAAACACATACATGACATGCCAGGCAGCAATGTCAACAGAACTGACTTCTTGTAAGAGAAAAAGACACAAGTAACCAAATCAAAAAGAAATTACCGTTGATAGAGATCCACGTTGCGACTCTGGAGGAATCTCAAAATCCAGTTGAGGTATCTGTATACAGGGAAGAGCATTCAATCAAGTTGCACATGCTTATGAAGAAATAAATGCAGTACAGCCTAGTACATTATTCTGGGCTTATGAAGAAATAAATGCAGTACAGCCTAGTACATTATTCTGGGATGTTAAATAATAGACAATCATCAACATACCTATGTGAAGTTACACATTTAACTTCTTACTCAATAGAAAAGCTATACTCAAGTATATGTAGCGAAAATTAAAAAATCCATTCAGCATTGTGTCATATGGAATATGCATGTGATGGGCTGATAAATATGCTTTACTCAATACATAGAAGTAGAAAGGTAATCACTGCACGCAGATTCTATAAGTTGTCGAGTGACCTTCTAGCACTTAACCTAAGCAGGGATTAAGCAGATGACTAGGTGGGATTATAAACACTTCAATTGAATAATATGATTATAAACATAATGCATCTTGTTTAATCTTTAGATTAGTTATAAATACTTAGAAAAACTAATTGCAAAAATATTGTTTGTAGATAACACAGGATTTATCTTGTTATAATTATCTCCATTTTCCTTGAGATAATGCACCCTGCTTAACTAATAACATGGTGGGAGGCAACACACATAAGCAGAAGGGACATTCAGCTTCATATTGAAGAGCAAGTGACAAGAAATCATCTCAGAATTTTCATTTCATGAAGATGGGTAATCTCATCCTTGAATAATAAGTATTGGATTGATAGATAGATACTAAAGCCATTGTGACAAGGAGAGATTAAAGTTACAAACCTTAATTGTTGCAGTTTCGGATTTCACCACTTGTCGATTAAGCATCTGCATTAAAAACCGTTTCTTTCAATGAAATGAAATGAAAAATACACATGACACGTAATGATTGCTAAGTTAGAAGTGCAAAGACTGTTTGTAAACCGTATAGGTTTTCTTTCTACAGCCTCCAAACTTCTTTTACAATTCCTAGAATAATAATAAAGAAAATCAATAGAGGTGTTTAACCTTGCCAGAAACTCAAGAAGAGAAACAGCTCACACATGGGTAAAATTCACATGATAATTATACACAGAATGTCACAATTCACAAACATTATACAGTTAACTATATACATCCTAGACTAAAGTTCCACATTTAACAACAATGGCACCGTTGGCGAGAATAGTTCTTAATGAATATCATGTCTCAATTTGACGTCTTTAATAATACAAAAGAACAAGCATGCATTTCATAATGGAAAAAACAGAATGCATTCTGGTATGAAGTTCAGTTAAATATAAGTGAACTTAATCAGCAGAGGGAATATAAGTATGAGACCCCGTAAATATACATAACCAATACAGTCATATAAAACACCCCATTCTCAATTGTTCCGAAAATTGCATAGAAACAATAGCTCTAAAAACCTTATACAAAGAAACCTAAAAACCTGCAACTACCACATAACAAATTTTTTTTTGAACAGCTGCCACATAACAAATGAACAGGTATTGTTTTCTTAATTAAATGGACAACAACCTTTTGATCACCTGACGAGTATTCCAAGCGATAGCAAGAACCCTTGGGTTGTATTTCCCCAGCAAACTGCACCTCATTATTCCTTCATAAGAACAAGAAGCTCACAATAAGCCATCTAAAAAAGCATATCTCAACTAAACATCCACCAGCAAACCAACTACCCCCATAAAACAACAATATTCACTCACCTCTCGCCACAATGAGGGCACTCAAACGCTGACAACAAAATCTGCAACCCAAACATCCATCCACCACGTCAAACTAAGCATACAATTCATAAACAAACTAAACACTCAACGATTTACCTTTCGAAAGTGTGGAATCAACGTCAAAAGGAATCTCGTCGTCCCCTGTCATTCAACACGCCACAGTTCCGTATAAAAATCAAATAAACTCACTGTAATCACTTTCAACTTCTAATTAATCAACTTCATTTCGAAACACTTACGTTCTCACCGCATCGCATGCAGAGGCTCTCGACCTGGTACACAGGTGCGTCGTCGTCATCGGTTTGAACAGCTTCAACAACGGACCTCACATCCATTACTGTTGGATCTCGTGATGTCTCCATCGGAATCTGATATCGGTATTGCTGTTGAATCAAAGAAAAAACTTCACGGGAAACGGTATGATGTTGTGAAGATTGTGGAGTTTAAAAGTGTGTGAGGGTCGGTGGCGGCGCTCTAGAACAAGCAAGAAGGTTTCAGAATGCTAGTTAACGAAACGAAAGGCACCGTATTTTACCCCGCTTTACGAATCGACCACTATTCTTTTAGGTTTTACATATAGAAAAACTAGGAAGCCATGCTTTTGAATCAAAGTGTTTAAAAATATCTGAATTCAAAACCGAATTTAAAATATACGAAAATCCAGACCTGAAATATTTGAAATTTTGGATATCCAAAAGGTTCGGATTCGGGTAGTGTTTTTGAGGATTTTCGGATATTCCGAAAAAAAATTATAATAATTATTAAATAATAAATATCAGTTATAAATCTTGGATATTTTCGCCATTTTCTGGGTGTTTCCTTAAGAACTTAGGATATCCGAAATTTTTTCAACAAAATATTATTAAGTTTTATAAAAGTTATTAAATAATATATTTTTTTTAAATTCGGATATCTGAATCCGAATCCGAAATTTGGATATCTGAATTTCGAATATACGAAAATCTGGACATCTGATTTTGAACACCCCTACTTTGAATAACAAATATGTATTAAATGTAGAGAAACGATTGGATTTTAAGAAAACATATTGTTTTTATGATATATCATAGATAGAAATAATTGAGTGTTGAGTGTTGTAAAATTGAGTGTTGTCAAACACGAAAAACATACTACTTTATTGTAAACGGGTAAAGGCGTTGCTATGACTAACCATATGATAATGAGATATTGTATTGGGTAAACAACATCCTATGGAAAATTAGTAGATATAATTGGTGACAATTGGTGACAAAGGATCAAAGGAGCTAATGATTTGTCGACTATGATGCTTTAATTAATCTAAAAGCTTCTAAACAGGCATGTAAATGATATAGGGGTAACGAGGGTTTATGGTTCTGTTATCAGTGGCGGAACCAGGATTTTTCTCAAGGGGATCACTATTTTTCGGTGATTTGTTACGTCAGAAAATAATATAAAAGTTTTCGGGTTGTCCGGTCGGGTCGGGTCAAAATGTAATTAAATTGCATTAAAAATATTAACAAAAATATACTATCAAAAGAAATCAAATAAAATGTAATTAGGGTGATAATAAGATATTGGATTTCGTTCAGAAGGATCCCATGAAAGATTATATAAATCAATTCTTACCCAATTACTAGTACTAGATAAATAAGAAACATTCGATGCTTTTCTTTTCACAACAAAACGATGCATGTTCATAAATGTATCACACATATTATGAGTTGCAATGAACTAAACAACTAATATATAAGCCTGGCAATCAAAACCCAACTTGTTATATTTGGGTTGATTCGACTCTAAATAAAACTATTTAGGATATCTTGGGTTTATTAGTATTCTTAAATGGGTTAGGATGGGTAAGTTTAAATACTACAGAAAATGAAAGCATGTCGAGATGGGTGGGAAAGGAAAATGGATGGGTCAAGATGGGTTCATAAAAAAAACGAATCTTCTTCTTTAAGTTAGAAATCCAAGAAAAATGTCATGCTTTATCAAAATAATTATTTTTTATTCTATTAATTGATGTGAGAGATACATTTTATATTGAATTATAACTAATCTGTATGTTAACAGATTAGTGCCTTATGTTAATGGACAAATGAGCACAAACATTGATTTGAGTTTGGAACCAAATCTGTACCACCTTAAGGTAGCTCTATATACAGTTATTGATGTTTCTTCTTACTCTTGTGGTCCTGTTACACCATACAGGATTTTGTGAAGAACCATTTTTGGTTATTTACTTATTTTGCTGCTTTAAACCTACTGTTTTTGTTAATAGCAGCTGGAAACACATGCTCCACGGATTTTTGAGACTTTTTAAATCAATCCGTCCCGACCTGAACCTATTTTGACCCATACCCGTCCTGACAGCCCATCCTGACCCAAACCCATAGTAACCCAATCCAACAAAATCACAAACAAGATTCTAGGGTTTAAATCTAGATAGTAAACTCAATCAAACAAAATAACAAAAAAACTAAACACGAATCTAGATACTAAACTCAATGAAAAGAAACGTAAATCAAGCCATAAGCCATCTAGGGTTTAAAACTTGTAATCTAAACACAAATTAAATAAACAAAGAAAGTTAAAACTAACCTTGAAAGAAAAGAAGGAGAGCCAAATTAAGCAGCAACAACAGCAAATCAACGCTGGGTAGGGTGGGGAGCCGGGAGGGTCAAAGACTCGAAGTGAGCAGCGGCAACAAGTTAGCAACAACGATGGGTGAAGATAGCGGCAGCAGCAATCAGCAATGCGATGCGATGGGGGGAGGGAGTTAGGGTTAAAATATTTATAATCAAGGGAAAAAGGGTAATTTTAGTGTTTTTAAAAATAAGCCTTTGTAAGAGTCGAACTCAAGACCGCGCACAGATTACCAGTGAGCTAACTCGATTTATTAGTCATATCCTGAATTTAATAATATTTAGTGGTTCACTCTCTGAAAAACTATGGGTTCACTCAATTTTTCGGTATTATACGGTACATTACCCGCTCAAAAAACCAATGGGTCACTTGACCCCGTTCTCGTACAAGTAGTTTTGCCCTTGTCTGTTTGTTACTGTATGTTAAACATGAGTTAACAGGGCTAATTATTGTGTATGCATTTTAATACTAATGTGTTATTAGTACCCAAGTCAGGTTATCTCTTCTTAGAAATGATGAAGAAGAACAAATGGTACAGAAAGATTATCATTCTTGAATAAAGATGGGATGAGTTGCAATATGGAGGTTATGCTATAACGATGCCTTCAAGAAGATTGATAATAGTATGTTTCAGTATATGCGCTCCACCGTTGAGAATTGACATGTATGACATAACCCGCAAAGGGTGGGTTTTTATTGGGCATTATAAATGTGGTTATATAAATTATGTGTATTTCCATAGTAAATGTATTTATGTTGCATCTCATACCTATATATGAGTTATATATATATATATGATTATGAAAGTCCACAACTATCAGAGGTATTTGATGCTTAACTTAGTTCCCGTTTTACGCAGAGTTCAAGGGTAGATCGTGTATGTACACATTATCTTACATTGTGTGTATGAGGCTATTTTCACTGCTTGAAACCATTACCTCAATTTAATTTTACTTATGCAACTGAACTTATAAAATAACTGTTTAAAAGATATAAATTGAGATCTATGTTATGCTGCAGAAGTTTTTAAATAGTTTGGTATAATCCTAAATAAAGGTATTGGGAATATAAGGTGTTACACATGTAGGGTTTCACGGCATGAAAGTAAAATCATCAACATATATTTTTACATACTAACCCAACATAAAAACAAAATAAGCTCTTAATATATTACAAGTACCTTGCCTACGTCATGAAACTAAAATCATCAACATATATTTTTACATACTAACCCAACATAAAAATAATTAGGTTCTTAACATATTACAAGTATCTTGCCTGTACAATATATTGCACTATTCATTGGTAGTATCATATATAGTATTGATCAATGTTACGTTTACTTTTAAGTTCACGAGAGTAAAAGTTTTTCAAGAAATCAACAAAAGCTACCCTTTTAAATACTGCTGGTTTTTGAGGAGTAACAAGGCTTAGCGCGGGTTCTATCTCCATACCCAAATTTGGATTTATGAATGTGGCGATGGATATCTTTTCTTTCTCTGTGTTGACAACTACTCGATGCTCAATGCTTTTATATTCTTCATTAGATACGATCTGGAAGTCAACAAATGTTAGTTTCAATTCGAACATATAATCTATACCTGGCAAAACAAACCCACAAGCCTAGTTTGGGTTAGTATGGGTGTTTCTTTAAATATAATGAATTGTTTTGGGTCACAAATAATTTACTATGGGTTTAGATGGACTGAATGCAATCAAGAGAATAAAATGATGGGTAAGAATGGACATAACAAAATATGCACACGGGTCAAGATGGGTAGTATCTGTAGTTATCTTCATTCCTCAGCAACTCCTATTTTCTTGGTTTCTTCTTCACTAACGCTAGTTGTTTTCTCGCTTCAAGCGATGGGATGAAATATTAGAAATCAAGGTTTGTCGTTGGTTTCTTCTTCACAAACTTTGTTCATAGTTTGTTTTTTTTTACCAGAAAGCCATTGATTTTAGATTCCATGGTATGCGATTTCTGCACTAAAACCTTCAACTTCAATTTCTACAAACAACATCGTTAGATTTTTGTCCAACGGTTCAAGTTTGATTTCAATTTCAGGGCTACATTTATGCGATTTCAGAATGATTTTGTTTTCCGAATCGATTTAATTTTAAAAGTGTGGTTTATGATTCATCGATTATTGCTTCAAAACTCAGATTGGCATAAAGATAATGATTGACCATAACTAAAATGCCAAAAAGGGTCTTTCAATGGCGCGCCTTCATCTTGATTTTGGATCATATGCTCATTTTGATTTTTGATCTTTTGAGATCTACTAGAAACTTCTGAATTCTAATCAATATTTGTTTTTTCTTTTGGTATGGGTTTTCAAATTTTTGTTGAAGATTGTAACTATACTCTTTCAATATTTGGCAAAAAAGTCTGTCAATGAAATTTTTAAGTAATTCTTAAAAGAGCTTGATTATTGCTGCTCTAGGTTTTATTCATCCATCCAATTTTTTACAACAACTCATTCTGATCCGTATCTATTTTTGATCAAACTCATTCCAACCCGAACCAAAATGACCTATTTGTAAAGCAATCCATCATGACCCGCACCCAACCCAACCCGACCCACCCATTTTACCAGCTCTAATACAATCACATCTGATAATATCACATAATGTTAAGTTCAAACTATGATTAAAAGGGGGAAAACTAACTTACCTGCATGACGTCACCAATGTTGACAATAAAAGCATTAGAATGTGGTATAACTGGGATCCAAATGCCACCTTTTTTTATTTGGAGACCTTTTATCTCATTCACTGGAAGAACGAAAGTGATCCCACTACCGTCTGAGTGAGAGGAAAAACCTATGACTTGTTCGGGTTGAGGGCATCGTGGATAGTAATTCATCCTAATCGATTGGAGTCCATCGGTGAACAACATTTTCATCTCTTCATCCTTCATCTTTAATGCTTTTGCTATGAACATTAGGGTTTTCAAGGCTAGCTTCTCAATTTCTTTCGAGTATTCCTCTATGGCATCTCTGTGTTAGTTATTATATTAGAGCATTACTTCAAATTATATTATGTCAATTAATTTACAATAAACATTTTATTTCATCAAAGATTATTTCTAAGTATTTCTGAAAAATCATTCACGTGTTCGATGGACGTATGATTCGATTGATTCCTATATATAACTAGTTCCTATCCTTACTTACGTGCAAACATGAAAAATGTAGTGGGAAGTCGATTATTTCGAACAATTGTCAACTTGAAATATTTTCACTTCAAAATTAATATGAAAAAGGTGGATTTCATATTCGTTGTAGTGAAAATTCTTCGCTTAGGAGGGAATCAATCAATTTGTTTTGATGCACAACAAAAAGAAAATTCTCTCGTAATATACTAGCCCATGTCATGTTAGGATCCGGGTGTAGATCGACACACAAACACAATCAAACGGCGAGAGAAAATAATATAAAGATGAACACGCGAGATTTAACGTGGTTCGGTCGATGTGACCTACGTCACGGGCTGCAACCAGGATACTATTTTATTGCTTTCTGTCTCACTCGTGAGGAATTACAAGTACAATGACACAATATAAATAGAGAAAAATTAGGGTTTACAACTAATCCCAAGAAAACCCTAATGGGCTAAAATTAAATGAAAACGGCCAGTCTTTAATTTAATTAATCTGCCAATGAGTTGTCTTTTAACCCGAGCCCAAGTCAGACTCACAAACCCAACATGTCAAACACAAAGGAACACCCTTAGGCACAAATTGCATTCATGAACACCTTTAAACATTAACACGCACATTAATCAATCCAATCCTTAAAATCACACATGTGAAATACATTAAACACAAACAAACATACAATAACATTTATACACAAACACATACGTGAATTACACTTGTAATCGCAAATCGCAACACAACCAACGACAAATAGACATGCATCAATTCAATAAGCTGACACATATACAAATATGTCAGGAAGAAAACAATGTAAACGATGGGGGTGTTTGGGATGTAGAACGAAGAGGTAGAAAAACCACTTACTCCTTAACATTTAAACCCATCGTGATGAAGCTAATAGGCCGGTGTCCACATCATCATAAGTGTCACATGTGCAAACAAGTGGTTGGGGCATGTGAAATCGAAGTGTTTGTTGATTGCCAAACACTTAAGTGGAAGAGAAAGGGAGGGTGTCGCCCGATGTTTGAAACGTTATATGGAGAAAAGGGAATGAAATTTATGTATGGGTGGGTGTTCATCGAATCAAATTCGAGTTAATCAAATCAAACAAGTTGAATTTTAAAATTTCCAAACATGATTTGAATTCGAAAAAATAAGTTATTCTATCTAATCGAATTATCACAAAAAAATTTGAATTCGAATTTATTTAAAAATATATTAATCGAATTATATTTTCAAAATTTATTCGAAATATCCTATTTCAAATGATTAAAATAAAAAAAAACAAACATAGTACACAAAATAATTCAAGTTTCAAATAAGTCAAAAGGTAGATAGTAAGATTTAAAATTTATAATTATATATTTTTGAACTTTTAATTCTTAGTTTCTCATATACATATTACTAAATTAATATATAAAATAAATAAGCGTGAGTGTGTGTATTTTTAATTCAAATTACGAATCGAATAAAAATTACAAATTCGCAGATCGATTCGAATTCGATAATTAGACTTCAAGTTGAATCGAATTCAATTTGAAAATTCGAATCCAATTTCGAATCGTTGTTTTTCAACTCAAATCAAATCAAGTTTTTCAAATATGATATGAATATTAAACACTTCTAAATGCATTTGGTCGTTGACTAAGAAAGAGAGTGATTTGGAGGGGGGAGCAAAGGGAGAAAGAGAGAGAGCACTTGTCTGCATCAACCTTCCCGCATCACATGTTTGTATCTGCTATTGAGGTAAATTACGGGTTTTCACCCTGAGCACGCATCGGTCTCTCAATCTCTCCGTGTTCAAAACACCCCCTCCCCTCACAACCAACATCGGTTCATGTATCCATCCAAGTTGTTATTAACCTTTCTTAGTTTTAAAAAATATGTACTATAAGGAATACATCTACTAATTGAAAGCTGTCACAACTAATCTCAAGGAGAGAATCATGCTTCAATTATTTCATTCAACCATTTCCTTATTTATGTACATAATTTCCTCTGTATAGTTATTAGGATATTTATTTTTCTGTGTATAAATATTATGTAAAGTTCAGCCAATTGATAAGCATTATATGGTATCAGAGCATTCAAGCTCCTTTGAGCCAAAATCGATCTGTACCTCCTCTCTTCTTCCTGTCAACAACTATGGTAGAAACCACAGTTATTGAAATCACAACACACACTCACTTTCCAATCAAACTTACCTCTCATAACTTTCCTACTTAGAGAAAAACAAGTTCTGTCCACGTTAATAGGCCTTGATCTTGATCAGCTGTGCGGAAACCATTCAGCCCATCATCACCTCTGCAACCACCTCTCGGCAGGTTTTCCAGTGTCTGACCGACTGCTTCGTTGGGGAATCAAGATCCCACATCATCTCTCTAAAAGCAAGACTCTCCAAGAACCCTCAAGGCACAAAACCGGTGGCTGAATTTCTTTACGAGATGAAGGCTATCGCTGATGAACTTGCTCTGGCGTAACGCTCGGTTGATGATGAAAGACCTCATCGTTCACATCACCAATCAACTAAATGACGACTACAGAAGTCTTGCTGCTATCCTGAAAAACCGACCCTCACCAATCACCTTCTCCGAGTTGTTTGTTGATCATGAACGGTGGCTAAAAGAAACCGCCCAGCCGACTTCACAGCCACCTCTCATCTCCATTGTTAACACTTAACACTACCAGCAGCCAGCAGGCAGACAAATCGTTTCAGTCTCGGGCCTCCAATGAAACTCGCTATCAGAACAGGCCAAATCAATCTGGGCCCAAGAACAATCGTGGGCCTTATCCAAATAATGGTCCAAGTAATACTTCAAATAATGGACGTTTTAGTCGTAACAATTTTTTTGTCAATATTGTAATATTCCAGGGCATGCCGCACCCGACCAAGCTGTCATGTACAACCTCTCCGAATACGGGGGCCCGATGAGATCGTCCTAGGTAACGGTCATAATCTTCGCATCTCTCATATTGGTCAATCCTCTATTCCCACCACGTCTCGCTCTTTAAAATTAAATAATATTTTGCTAGTTCCTAAACTTGGCAATTATCTTATTTCGGTTGCCAAGCTTTGCAAAACTAATCATGTTTCTGTTGAATTCTTCCTTTTCATTTTGTGGTTAAGGATCTTCGTACGGGCGCACCTAATGCGGGGAGTGAACATTAACAATGTTTACTATGCTACATCCAATACTCATCCATCTCTCAAGCAAGTCAACTCAAGCACCAAGACACCTACCTCTCTTTTGTCGTGGCATCACAAAACTTGGACACCCGTCAATTCAAGTCCTAAAACGCCTACTAAATAAATTAGTATTTGCTTACAATAATTTGTCCAATACTTTATTTCACTGTGATGCATGCTCTTTAAATAAAAGTCATAAATTACCATTTGGTGAAAATTCTTTTACGACATCCAAACCCCTTGAACTTGTCTACTCGGACGTTTGGGGACCGGTTTAAACCTCTAATGATGGTTTCTCATACTATGTGATTTTTGTCGATTTCTACTCTAAATATACTTGGCTATATCCTATTAAAAAGAAATACGATGTTTCTATATTATTTCCACAATTCAAAACAGTAGTTGAGAAATTTTTCCGCACACCACTAGTGCCATTTTTTTCGGATAATGGAGGAGAGTATATCGGCCTTGCCTCATACCTTCAACAAAATGGTATTTCCCATTTTACCTCTCCTCCACACACGCCGGAACAAAATGGAGTAGCGGAACGTCGTCATCGACATATTGTTGAAACCGGTTTGTCACTCCTTTATCATGCCAACCTACCTCTTACCTTTTGATCTCACGCCTTTCAAACCACGGTGCATCTCATAAACCGCCTTCCCACAAAAATTCTAAATTACACGACACCCTTTGAAAAAATTTACAATACACCGCCAACCTACACAAAACTCCAACCCTTTGGTTGTTTGTGTTTTCCATGGCTACGCCCATATGCCAAATCCAAACTACATCTTCGCTCATCAAAATGCATTTTTCTTGGTTACTCCTCCTCCAAGTCCGCCTTCAAGTGTTATGATCCTATGTCTCATCGTTTATATCATTCACGACATGTCGAGTTTGTTGATCATATATTCTCATTTCACACTTATTAGACAAAATAATTAGTTTGTATTTAATCATTATTAGATTGTATAGGGTCTAGAATGTATTATTCTAGTCTATATAAGCCATGTACTTCCTCAAGTTATAATCATAATTACAATTCCTAAATACCAAGTTTATCTTGGTATCAGAGCTAGGTTAAACCCTAACCCTAAAACACCTTGCTGCCGCCACAACACTGTTGCTGTCACCACAACCCTGCTGCTGCCGCAACAACCCTGCTGGTGTCTCCACAACCCGGCTGCCGCCACAACTCTGTTGCGGTCGAACCCCTCAAACCCTAACCACACCTCTGCTGCCGCCACAACAATGACCACCATTACAGCATTCGATCAAAAGGAAAAAGCCATCCACAACTCTCACAAGTTCAGTTTTTCCCTTAACCTCGATAATTATGGCCACCGGAAGCTAATGATACAACCGTTTTTGATCACCAACAACCTTTTGGTTACGTAGATGGCACAATCCCATGCCCGGAAGCTATTATCCCGGTCTCCTCCTCCTCCAAATAGACAAAGACTCGGAGTCAGCACCCGCATCACAACCGAATCCCCAACACTTTGCATGGGTGACTAACGATGCCCATGTACGGATGCTTATCCTTTCTACAATCTCAGAAAGTGCTTTTCAACACGCTCAGGGAACTACCACATCAAGAGATCTATGGTTCTCCCTTGAACGAGCTTATGCTCCCCATACTTCCTTACGAGAATACACATTGAAGACACAACTCCTGAGAATTGAGATGAAGCCAGATGAGTGCTCCTTTGCCTACTTGACAAGGGCTCAGGAGTATGCTAATGCTCTGGCTAACATAGGGGAACCGATGGAAGAAAAAGACATTGTTATGCTTGTCATCTCGGGTCTTTGTTCTGAATACCATGGACTCAAGACTGCAGCCTTAACCAAACAGTTAGCTCTCAATGAACTTCATGCCCTCTTTGCTGGTCACGACTATATGCTTCAAAAAACCGCCACTACCATCCCTCCTACACAAGCATTCACTGCAACGATCAAGCCACCAGTTCCTAACCACAATACCACCCCTCCTCCACCATCAGATGCTGCTGTGCAGGCTGTCCAACAGCTTGCGACCCAATTAGGGCTGTAATTACAACTCCCCTCACAGCCTCAAGCCTTCTACACCAACCGTTCATCCAACAATCGCAACAATAGGCAAGATAACAACCGTGGACGAGGAGGTTTCAATCGCAATAACGGAGTTAACAGAAATCAGTTTAGTTGGGCATCTAATCAAAACACTGTGTATGGCTCTTGTAACAGGTGCGACATTGGCCATATTCCATCTCAGTGTCCGAATCGTGACCCCGCTACCATTCGGCCACAACCACAACCATCGGCTAACTACGCCGATTTCAGGTCACCAGATCCTCCTCCTGGCTTCCAGACACAGGCTCCGGTCATCATGTTGTACCAGACCTCTCCAGTTTCGACAATTCTGAAGCATATCATGGTAGTGACAATCTCCATGTTGGCAACGGTAAGGGGTTACCCATCTTATATATCGGTTCCAAACATTTCAGCTCACCTAATCGTACCTTTAACCTTCACAATATCCTTCATGTTCCCCACATTAAACAAAATTTACTATCTGTCCAAAATTTTGTCATGATAACCATGTGTATTTTGAATTTCATGCAACTTTCTTTTCTGTGAAGGACAAGTCTACACACACTACCCTCCTCACGGGTCCAAGCAATGATGGGCTCTACTCTTTCAAGCTCCCTTGCTCACAAGCTGTTCCAAAAGTAGCCTTCTCTGCAAGTCGGACCTCTTCCAACATCTGGCATCAAAGATTGGGGCATCCTCACCCACAACTTTTGAAGTCAATGTTATCTTTTTATCGTTTACCTTTGAATAATAATTGTTCTATTTCTTTTTATGAATCTTGTTCTATTGGTCAATCTTCTAAACAACCTTTATTGAATTCCACTTTTAAAAGTTCCAACGTGTTAGATCTTGTGTTTTGTGATGTCTGGGGTCCATCCGCTGTTACATCTATTGAGGGTCACAGTTACTTCCTTTTGTGTGTAGATCATTATTCAAAATTCATGTGGATTTTCCCTTTCAAATTTAAATTAGATGTGTTTGACCTATTTAAACAATTCATGATAATGGCCGAACGTCAATTTAATACGAAACTTAAGCAAGTTCAAACAGATTGGGGTGGCGAATTCAGGAACCTTTCCTCGTTCTTTCGCTCCCTAGGGTTCATCCATCGCCTCTCATGCCCACACTCTAGTGAACAAAATGGCGTTGTGGAAGAATGACATCGCCATGTCGTCGAAACCGATCTCACCTTGCTTGCCCATTCTCATGTTTCACATCGTTTCTGGAATTATGCATTCGACAAAGCTGTATATCTTATTAATCGTATGCCCTCTCGAACTAACTCATCTATTTCCCCATTCTAACATCTTTTCCATCATCCACTAGACTATTCATTCTTACGCGTCTTCGGCTCCCAATGCTTTCCTCACCTTCGCCCTTATAACAAACACAAAATCGATTTTCGTTCCATGCCGTGTGTATTTTTAGGCTACAGTCCAGCCCACCACGGCTACCGTTGCTTTGACCCACACACTGAGTGTCTATACATTGCTCGCCACGTTCGGTTCAACGAACTATGTTTCCCATTCCATCAACCCATATCTACATCCACAACAACCACCTCCCCTGACCCCTACATCTCTATCTATCCCGACCCCCTTCCCTTTTATACACCTGAATGTGACCCCCCTTCACACACCTCCTCTCCATCCGACACTATACCCCTCCCCCGCTGCCACCTCTTCCATTATATACTTACCACCGTCGTCACAAAATATCCACCAAGAACCCGCCACCTCCCACTCAGCCTCAAACACTACCGATGTCACACCCCCAATCCCCTTCCACATCCCAGCCCACTACCACCGCCCAAACCGATGCCACAGCCCAACCCGACGTCACGTCTCACACTGTCCCCATCATCCAACCCACTCCAACACCTACCCCTGTTCCACGTCCAAGGGCCCCTAACCTACGCCCCAATCCTAAACCCACTACACCCTACAATCCAGCCTCATTCCACACCACTACCCTTAACAACAATACCGTCCCAAACTCCTTTACCGTTGCTAACAAACTGCCGTAATGGCGTGCTGCCATGGCTGATGAATATTCGGCACTGTGGAGGAATGGGACATGGTCACTGGTTCCTCGTGTTCCTGGTTCAAATGTTGTTGATTGAAAATGGGTCTACAAGATTAAGCGAGACCTACAAGGGGCTATACAACGCTACAAAGCCCGTTTATGTGCCAGAGGTTTTAGACAACAATCTGGTATTGACTATGCTGATACTTTTAGTCCAGTTGTAAAGGCGACTACGATTCGCCTCGTCTTGTCTTTGGCCGTTACACAGTAGTGGCCTCTTCGACAATTAGATATTGCAAATGCCTTTTTACATAGGGATTTGAAGGAGACCGTATATCTACAACAACCACCAGGCTTTGTCGACCCGATCAAGCCAGATCATGTTTTTTTCTTCATAAATCTCTTTATGGCCTCAAACAAGCATCGCGGGCATGGTTTCACCAGTTGTCTACCACACTTCACAAGCTTGATTTCCAGGGTTCCAAAACAGATCCATCATTATTTATTTACTCTTCTGGGGGCACCTTACTCTACATGCTTGTCTATGTTGATGATATAATTTAACAGGTAATAACTCATAGACAATTGATTCAGTTATTCAACACCTGGGTCGTATCTTTCCTTTCCAAGACATGGGTCGGCTATCTTATTTCCTGGGTATCTAGATTGCCTCAAAAGGATCGGACATCGTTTTGTCTCAACAAAAGTATCTCTTGGAGCTCTTATAGAACGTTGGCTTATCAGACGCCAAACCCGTTTTTTCTCCCATGACCACCACGGCCAACCTAACCTTGAGCGACAGTCCTCGGTTTGCAAACCCAGTTAAGTATCGACAAGTGGTTGGAGCTCTTCAATATGCCACCTTATCAAGGCCTGACATCGCCTTTGCAGTTAACAAAGTCTGCCAATTCATGCATTCTCCTACAGAAAACCCTGGTCTGCCGTCAAGCGCATCCTACGGTATCTCAAAGGCACAATCTCTCATGGGCTTCTCATTCAACATCAGTCTTCTTCGGCCCTACATGCCTATGCTGACTCTAAACACAACCATTTGTCGGCCTATTCTAATGCAGAATGGGCCGGTTGTCTAGATGACCGTCGATCCACGGGAGGCTATGCTATCTATCTGGGCTCGAATCTCGTATCATGGTCTGCACGAAAACAGAAAACTGTCTCTAGGTCATCTACAGAATCTAAGTATAAATCCCTTGCAGATGCTGTTGCCGAGCTCACATGGCTTCAAACTCTCTTGCGTGAGTTACGTGTCCCAATTCAATCTGCTCCCATGTTATGGTGCGATAATTTAGGTGCTACATATTTATCAGCCAATCCTATCTTCCATGCTCGTACAAAACATGTCGAGGTAGATTACCACTTTGTACGTGAGAAGGTAGCTCGAGGTCAACTGTCTGTTCAGTTTATCACTACTGATGATCAGATTGCAGATGTCTTCATAAAGCCTTTGCCTTCTCCAAGATTCTTGTCTTTACGATCCAAGCTAAGAGTCGCTCCCCGGCCTTAGCTTGCGGGGGATATTAGACAAAATAAATAGTTTGTATTTAATCATTATTAGATTGTATAAGGTCTAGAATGTATTATTCTAGTCTATATAAGCCATGTACTTCCTCAAGTTATAATCACAATTACAATTCCTAATTACCAAGTTTATCTACACTCAAGGCACCTCTCCAAATTTATTGCCAATCACTGATTCCTTTATTCCCATTGTTTTCAAAAAGAAGTTCTCTACCATACCAAATTCAACCACTTTTACCAATCCTTCTACTCCTACCTCACATACTACTACACCTACTGACCCCACCACCTTGCATCACCCAATAGCCTCCCACTCCCAAATCGCGTCACCCACAATCTCTTCTGACCAATCTTCCCCATCGCCCAGCTCCCACCCTAGCAACACAACTCCTTCTTCCCCTAATACCACAACAACCGCCACACCAACCTTCACCTCTGAACCCACCAACAGCCCTACTTCGCCTACTACCACAACAACTACCACATCAGCCTCCACCTCCAAACCCACCAACAACCAGTCTCCCTCTTCAACCAGTCCCACTTCCGCCACCAACCAGTCGTCACCTTCAACCGCCTTCACACACTCCTCATCCTCATCCGAACATATACCCTCTCCATCTCCTGCTTCCACTCGACCAAAGCGGAACCGAAAACCAAATCCCAAATATGTTAACCCCCAAACCGTTAACAGCACCACTATACATCCTTTACCTCCTACCCTTGAACCTACCACTCATACCCAAGCATCTAAGGACCCACTTTGGCGAGCTGCTATGGACTCTGAGTTCAATGCGCTTATGCAAAACCAAACTTGGGAACTTGTTCCTGCTACATCTTGTACACCGATTGGATGCAAATGGGTGTTTCGGATTAAACGCCACCCGGATGGGTCAATTGCCAAATACAAAGCTCGCCTTGTGGCGAAAGGGTTCCTTCAACAACATGGCAGGGATTACTTTGACACATTTAGTCCTGTTACCAAACCAATCACTATTCAGACAATTCTTTCTATTGCTCTTAGCAAAAATTGGCCCTTGCGTCAATTAGATGTTAATAACGCATTCCTTCATGGAACACTTCACGAAGATGTATTCATGGTTCAGCCACCAGGCTATGTGAATCCTCAATTCCCTAACCACATTTGCAAGCTAAAAAAATCCTTATACGGATTAAAACAAGCACCCCGTGCTTGGTACATTGAACTTGCCAATTTTCTTCTTCGCTTTGGATTTCGTAAATCCCTAGCCCATGCCTCACTTTTTATCTACCAACACCAAGACATCACATGCTATTTCATGGTTTATGTAGATGATATAGTTCTTACAGGCAATAACCAATAATTTCTTAATCACTTTATCAAGGCATTAAGTTCCAAATTTTCTATAAAAGATCTTGGCACGCTTCATCACTTTCTGGGTGTTGAAGTTATTCCCACACCAAATGGTCTCTTTCTATCCCAACATCGCTACATCCAAGACATATTACAACAGTTCAAAATGGATGGAGCAAAGGATGTTACTACCCCTCTTAGTGCCACCAAACCACTATCCATCTCTGACTCCTCTCCTACCGTTGATGCTACACCATATCGAAAACTTGTAGGATCCCTTCAATATCTAGCGTTCACTCGTCTAGATATCTCCTTTGCCATTAACAAACTCTCTCAATTCATGCATCACCCGCTTCAAACACATTGGCAAGCCCTTAAACGGGTCCTTCGTTATCTAAAAGGAACCATTCTTCATGGCCTTTTTCTAAACCGCAATTCCTCGCTCGATCTCTCGGCCTTCTCGGATTCGGATTGGGGCGGTGTACATGATGCTGGTCGATCTACCACTGCCTACATGCTCTACCTTGGCACAAACATTATTTCATGGAATTCCACTCGTCAAAAGTCAGTCTCACGATCATCCACTGAAGCCGAATATAAAGCTCTAGCAAACGCAGTTGCAGAGATTACATGGACTAAGAATTTAATGCATGAACTTGGTTTTCATCTATCCACAACTCCTACATTGTTCTGCGATAATACCAGTGCCACCTATCTCTGTGCAAATCCTGTCTACCGTTCAAGGATGAAACATATAGCACTTGACTATCACTTTGTTAGGGAACAAATTGCGGCTGGCCAGTTACGGGTTCTTCATATTAGCTCTCAAGATCAACTAGCAGACATGCTCACCAAACCGTTAACACGAGCACCATTTCTACGGAATCGGTCCAAGATTGGCGTATCCGACGGATCCTCCATCTTGCGGGGCGTATAAGGAATACATCTCCTAATTGACTAATTGAAAGCTGTCACAACTAATCTCAAGGAGGGAATCATGCCTCAATTATTTCATTCAACCATTTCCTTATTTATGTGCATAATTTCCTCTGTATAGTTATTAGGATATTTATTTTTCTGTGTATAAATATTATGTAAACTTCAACCAATTGATATACACAATCACAACCATTATATGTACAACATCCTTAATTTTAAAATACAAGGCCAAAGCTTTGTTTGCATTAAGATTTATGATATTTTTAATATATGGACGCCTTTTTATATTTATTATTATAAGTTGGTTTTAGTTATTTTTTTTATCTTGATTATTTGTACACGGATATATGGAGTTATTTATATCAATACATCGATTAAATAATAAGCACCCTTGGGATTATAAAATTTTATAATTAGCAACCTGGATTATAAAAATTTATAATAAGCACCCTGGATTATAAAAAATTATAATAAGCACAAGTGGTTTTATATATATTTTTATATCTTCGTGTCTATTGTGTCCATTTATGAAAAAGTTACTATACATAAATTATAAAGTGAGATGAATAGTAAACTTAAAATTTCGCATTCCAGCCACATAAGTTTTAATAAACATTTTCAAAATATCCCTTGCTAGAAATACTAGACAATTATCAATCAATATTAAATAAACAAAATACAGGCGATATAACATCCACATATATACGGATAGAGATAGAGATAAGAGATTAACCTGAATGGGTGAGGTAGTTTAGGTAACAAATCCGGGTTTCGAAGATTAGAAGGTCGTGTGACGATACGAAATATGTCAGACCAGTCAAGCTTTTGTTCATCTGTGAAAACAAAAGCATGACCAAGCCCTTCATCATTTCCCGGCCTTTGATACTTTTTCTTCTCCTCTAATGGCATCTTAAAGAATTCTTGTGTTTCTTCCTTTAGCTTTTCCAGTAATGAACAACTCACCTCATGATTTATCAACTGCAATATTCAATTACTAAATAAATGATCTTCAAATTGGCTAGTATATTATGTGACCGTATATACTATACAAGTACCTGAAAAAAGCCCCAATCTTTACAAGCGAGGTGTAGTTTTTCGACTTCTGAATGAACCGAATCTTGTGACAATAAGCGTGCCATATCGATGATGGGTACTTGAGACTCTGAAGATGAAAGGGATGATATGATAGATAAGTCTTGATCGGGGCGAATATACCGCAGTGGAACCGTCATGAGTGGTTCCTTAGCGAGTTCTTGTACATTTGGAACCGGAAGTGAAACTCCAAGGATAGTTCCCTTTGGTTCCATGAGGGCTTACTTGTGTGGTTATGCTTTTTTTTCTCCTTTCGTTTTACATATGAGGTGTAGTCCATTTTTATACAAGTCTTGTTGATGACTTATATTATTGGTTATTACTTCTTTTCAGTTTTCATGTATAATATGGCCGGCCAGTTATAATTGATAATTTTTTGATGTCCAAATTAAATATGGCGTATAACTTAAAATGTGCATATTGTAGTAATTAATATAGTTATTATTTCTTATACCATAATAAAGTAAAAAGTAAACCCCATGTAGAGTTTTTTTACCAAATGGGTGTAGTTACGAAAAATATTTACCAATTTGGTGTACTTAAGAAAATATTTACCAAAATATGTAGTTTTTTTATTCTCTTATTTTTTTAATTGAAAAACAAAAGATACGTAAAAGCTTAACAAAAACCTAATGACTATTGGTCTCCCAGCGTTCACGTATCACCCCTGTTTCATTGAAGAAGACGAATTTGCCATACGATTACCTGCTCAAGAACAAGTCGATTTTGGACGACAATATTTTCATTGAAGGAGACGATTCTACCATACAATTCCCTGTTTGATTTTCCTCAGGTTCGTTCTTTCACGTACGATTCGACATACGAGCCCGTGCTGCGTCTATTTATTAGTACGCTTTTTTATGTTTGATTCTCCGCCATATGATTTCCTGTTGTATCTTTTGTATTAATTCAAGTTTTGGTGTTTGATTCTCCACCGTATGATTTATTAGTGTTTGGTTTTGGTATATTATATTATTCATGTTATCAAGGCTTTAGTTTCAATTCATGCAATTCAATTTTTTTACTAAATAATTTTCTTAAGATTCAATCAGATTGTTCAACTGAAATTATACACTATTTTGTGATTTGGTTTGATATAATTCAACAAGCTCAAACGTCAAGTTCAGGTCAGATTGCTTATTTCCTTGCACTGTTATTATGCTTTTATCATTAGCATAATCATTATGTATCATCTCTCATGTTAGCTACATTATAATTCAGTATGGAAAGGGTTAATGCAGGACCAGATATGGTTCAAAACGAGGATTTTAACGTGATATCTCAACATGCTATTGTAAATAATGATGATGTAGAAGACGTGTCAGAAGATGCAATTGGAGATGAGATTGAAAGTGATACGGATGATGAATATGAAATTAGAGATGAAACTCAAGCTGATAAAGATGGAACATCAAATGGTAACACTGAAGTACCTTCAACGTATACCAATTTAGAGGACACTAATTTAACAATTGATGACAATTGGAGGATTATACCACATTCTCAGACTAAAAATGATTTCACTCGTGAGTTGGGAAAAGATTCTTTTAATGACAAGGAAGAATTTATTAAAGCTATTAAGCTCTACAATATCAAGACACATAAGCATTTTGAGGTTGTCGAATCACGTCCAACCATTTGGTCTATAAGATATAAGCTACATAAACAAGGTTGCAAATGGAAACTTCGTGGCAAAACAAGCAGCTTTAATGTCAAAAGCCGGTGCACATTCTTTAAGATCTTTTAACCGACAAAAAGGAATTTTTGAGGTAATAACTCAAAAGGGGAAAAATGTTAAAGTAGTCAATTTGGAACAAAAAACTTGTACGTGTGGTAAGTGAGATATATTTAAATATCCATGTTCTCATGTTTTAAGTGCATGTGCCAAGCTTTCTTTAAATACTCGGCAATATGTCCATAAATGTTACTCGATTGTTAATTATTGTGCTACTTGGTCATCAGAGTTTTCTCCACTTCCACATGAAGCATATTGATCACCACCTTCTATTAGAGAACTACTTCCGAATTCAGAGTTGAAACGAGATACAAATGGTCGTCCTCGCTCAACAAGACTACGAAATAGAATGGACATTAAAGAAGGTAAAAAGAAAAACTTTTGTGGAATTTGTAAACAAAGTGGTCATAATCGAGCAAAATGTCCCTCCAAACCTAGAAGAATGGATGTTTAAGCAGGTAGAGATGTTTTACATTTTATTTTAATTTGTATTTGATATTGATATACTGTGTTTGGAACGATGAAAATTTATGGATATCTGCTACTTTTTGGAGAATTGCGAATTGTTGAATTGGTGCATTTGATATGGATCTTTTCATACTTGTGTTTGTATGTAATATGCTAAAAGATTTTCTTCATTGTTATATTTTTCAAGCATAATTGATGGATTTCTTTAGTACTTTTTTTTTTTTTTTTTTTTTTTTTGCATTTAGTGCTGATTTTTTATGGAATTTTGCTTAACTTTAATCCTGTAAAGACATAAATAGAAGTAAAATAAATGTTGAACTTTGCATTCTCTTATTTTTTTGGTTAAAGAAAGAAAAAATAAATGATGGATTAGCTAAACATAAAAACAATAAAAACTACCCATGTTGGTAAATATTTTCAAAAGTACACCAAATTGGTAAATATTTTTTATAACTAAACTCATTTGGTAAAAAACTCATGGAATGTATATTATGTATTATTCATCAGCTATGATAGAAGTGCGATATGGATGATTACAACAAATCTTATCTCCATGCATATCGTAAATAGGGCTATGTGTTGTGGGATAGAGCCTGTGATCAAGTTATTCTATAATATTACTATATGTGGCGTGAATCGGATGCTGACTGGACATGGATAGAGCTCCTGATCAAGTAGCATGACTCTGTTGTGGATCAGATGATCAAGGGCTCACTCACGCCCTCACGATTGTGCCCCTAATCGCGCCCGTTAGTTGCGGTGTACGCGACCAGGCCGACCATGTGGCTCGTGCCTCCGGCAACACATAGCCTAATATATTTTATCTAATCAATAACTAAAAGTTTAGATATTTTGATTTGAGTAAATGTTGGAAAACGTTCATCCTTAATGTATGTTCCTTTCTAGCACTCATATGCAACGAACTATACATGTACCGAGTGGTGGATCCAAAGTTTTTGGTGAGTGGAGGCACACGAAATAAAAAGTTGGCTTGGGTCAAATTGGGTCGACTAAAATCAAGTAAAGAGTTGGCTTGGGTCAAAATGGGTAGACTAAAATCAAGTCAGATCAAAATAAGTCGGTTAAAATCAAATCGGGTTAGAATTAGTCGGAGCAAACAACTTACACTTATCTGTTTAATGATATTGTAAAACTATTCATATTCATCAACTCTAACTCTATGATGTGATGCATTTAACATATTTTAGCTAAACACAAATGTGTATAAAAACAATTATAAATTAGTTAAGTAATTTAACAACAAACCACGTTACTACTTTCTACTTAATTAGTTGGTTGTGATTAATAGCTTATATGTTTAATTAGTTATGAATAATGCACAATATATTGGTTATGAAGAATAACAAATAATTTTAATGAGTTATGATTATTACATGTTTAGAAAGAAAAATACTAACCAATACGTAACATAGCGAAATGAGATGTCAACTTTAGGATGGTTTAAAATTCAAATCAAACTTAAAGGGTAACATAGCGAAATGAGATGTCAACTTTAGGATGGTTTAAAATTCAAATCAAACTTAAAGGGTTAGTTTGTAATTTTGCTTCAATTAAGAGGGTTAATGTAAAATTTTACTATGGAAATTTAAAGAGAAGCTGGAAGACAAATTTCACTTATTATCAAATATGAATCCATCAACATCATCTTCTCTCTCAGTCTCTCTTCAGTTCATCTTCTTTACTTTATTCTCCATTAAAGGTTTAACATCTCAATCAAAATTTTATGTTTTCTTCTCATTCTCTCTTTATTTCTTGATGTTAGGGTCTCTTAAATATTTGTGAAGGGGCCTACATAAACAAACTTGAGTTTGTTTACTACTTACATGAATTTTAGTAGGTGCCTTGCCTCCCGCTAGAGAACCTCGATCTAGATCCGCATACGAATTTACGCATATTTATTTAGTTTTCACAAATGAAAATATTCATATACGTATGCTAAATTATTCTTGTTTTAATTGTAGGTCTAAATACCCACTAAATTATGTCAAAGAAGAGGAAGATGGGCACTATTCACATGCACCAGTATAGATAAGTTCATCGTATAGGCGTGTGAAGATAAAGTTTTGGAGAATGTTAAACATTAAGATACATGGCTATCGATTCTAAAAGACATTATTGTGTCAAGTTATTATATATATGTTTGAAGTTTTTGAGTCAAAATATATGGATACACATATAGAAGTTATTCTATCTTTGTGAAGACATCGTCTTTATTCGCCCTGTATGACACATACAATTAATTGTTAAAATGGATCACATCTTTCTATTCTAATAAAAATATAACTAAAGATAACAAATATTTATTAAATAAGAATTTTTTTTAAAACATCAAGTTTTTTTAATAACATGAAATATTGTAAAATTTATGTTTTTAAAAAGTAGAACTTTTATTAACAAAAAATAATTAAAATTAGAAGTTATAATAAAAAAGTTTTTAAAAATGATAATTTTAAAACATTTGTTTGGAAACAGAATGTTTATTTTTTTTTGTAAAAACAAAAAAGTTTAAAAAAGAAGATTAAATAGGTGATGTCATTGTTTTATTATTTATAGTATTTAATTATATGTGATTTTAATCATATCTTATTTTAAAACATTGTTTTATCGTTAATAAACTTTCATTCTATTTAATAATTTATTTATTTAACTCGTGTATTACACATGTTTACTAAAGCTAACATCTATATACATTGTAATCTAATCAGGTATCATGATAGTGTAGATATCTAATAAATAGAACGTGTCACGCTAGCAAATTAAACGTTCAATCCATTATATTCACCATGGTAGTACACTTAAACAAAAGATGTTGTATACATGTGAGTTTTAAAAAGCCAATATATGTTGCACTTTTATATATAAGTATATGTAACTCTTCAATTTTAACTATGATATGATATATTTAATTCTAAGAATCAAACAACGTTGAATGATGAACTATGGAATTCCTTGCCGACGACCATGATGAGTTAGAGCATTCACGACTAGTGACAATTTTTTAATACCAACAATTAAATTCCATGAACCCCACATGACAATTAATAATTATAAGAGTAAATTATCATTTGCATCACTGACGTTTGTTTATTTTAACTACTTGTATTCTTGTAGTTTTAAAATTACCAATGACCCTCTAATGTTTCATTTTTATATCCATTTGTATCCAAAACCCTAACACCGTTAGTTATTCCGTTAATTTTTTTATAAAAAGACTAAAATGCGCCTAAGAATTAAAAATAAAAATAAAAAAATTATGGGACCACCTACATCTCCTTCTTCTTCTTTGACCACCATAAACACACACCTACATCCACCACCACCCATCGACACCACCACCCAAACCTTCTTCTTTCTCTTTTCTCTACATCCACCACCACCCACCACCCATCGACGGCACCTGCCATCAACACCATGAACACCACTCGCTATCACTTCTTCGTCTACTTCTTCTTCATCTTCATCTTCATCACCCCCCCAACCCACAATGAAAATCACAAGTGATTCAACATCATTCTTACCTATTATCCTTCAATCAACCATTGAATCATCTCCGCTTTTACCATCTTCAAAGGTGAGTAATCGTTGATGAGAAGGGCGATCTAAGCGATAAGGTGAGTAATTGTTGATGAGAATCAGTTTCAGTCGTTGAATCATGAACGATCTGTGGTTTGATTGATGAATGATTGGTGATTTGATTTCAATTTGTTGTTTTGGTGGTTGATTAGGGTTCTGAGTGTGAAGATATGATGAACTGCAAAAGTAGCCCTGAAGGAGGCGGATCATCTTCATCTGACGGTGGTAGTCATCCGATCAAAACCTGTGCTGATTGTGGGACCACCAAAACATCCCTCTGGAGAGGCGGTCCAGCTGGCCCTAAGGTATCATTTTCCCCCAAATTAATCATGAACATCAATAATCTCTGTTTAGTTTGATTGTTGGATGTTTCATGTTGATAATCTTTATTATTGTTGTGATTATGCAGTCTTCATGCAATGCTTGTGGGATTAGAAATAGGAAGAAGAGGAGAGCAATGTTGGCAATGGGAAAAGAAGATAAGAAACCAAAGAAGACCACGATGGTTGCCACCATCACCTCTGGTGGTGATAGTCAAAGCAGCGGTTTGACCACTAACAAGAGTGGTGATTTCTGCTTGAAGAAGAGGTTAACGGCACTTGGGTCAGAGGTGGTGTTGTAGAGACCAAGATCAAGAATTACAAAAAGGAGGAAGCTTGGGGAAGAAGAACAAGCTGTAATTTTGTTAATGGCTTTATCTTGTGGGTCTGTTTTTGCTTGATATTAAGGAGATTCTAAGGTAGTTTTTTAGGGTTTTTTTGGTGGTGATACGGCTGCTGTGGTGGTGGCGATGAGGTGGTTGTGGTGGTGGTGATCTGAAGAAGAAGATGTTGATGGATGGGACCCACAAGGTTTTTTATGTTATTATTTAATTTTAAGGATAGTTTAGTCTTTTCAATAATAATTTTAACAGAAACATTAACAATGTTAGTCACTTAGACTCAAATGAAGATAAAAATGAAACGACATAGACTCAAATGAAGATAACATGAAACGTTAGGGGTTAGATGGCAATTTTGAAACCGTAGGGATGCAAGTAGTTAAAATGAACAAACATCAGGAATGCAAATGGTAATTTACTCTAATTATAATTTTACAATAGTACAAGTAGCTATATAAATATTACATAATTTATTGAGAGATGAAAATCATATATAGTATTGATCAATGTTACTTTTGCTTTTGAGTTCCTTGGACATGTAGTTTTTCAAGAAATCAACAAAAGCTATCCTTGTAAATTTAGCCGGTGCCTCAGGAGTCACAAGGCTCAGCGCAGGTCCTATCTCGGTTCCTAAATTCGGGCTTACAAACGTGGCAATGGATATCCTTTCCTTCTCTGCGTTCACGACTGCTCTATGCTCAATGCTGCTATATTCTCCATTGGATACGATCTAGAAGTGAACAAGTTGTTATTTTCAAATCGAACATACAATCACATCTGATAATATCAAACAATATGTAAGTTCAAACTATAACTAAAAGAGGAAAAAACTAACATACCTGTATGACGTCACCGATATTAACAATGAAAGCGTTGGGATGTGGTATAACAGGGATCCAAATGCCATCCTTTTTTATTTGGAGACCTTCTACTTGATCCACTTGAAGAAGAAAAGTGACCCCACTACCGTCTGCGTGAGGGGTAAAACCGATGACTTGTTCGGGCTGTGGACATGGCGGATAGTAGTTCATTCTAATTGCTTGGAGTCCATTGGAAAACAATGTTTTCATCTCTTCTTCATCCATCTTCAAAGCTTTTGCCATGAACATTAGAGTTTTCAAGGCTACCTTCTCAACTTTCTTTGAGTATTCTTCTATGGCATCTCTATGTTAGTTATAAGATTACGATATATAGTTAGTTCAAATCTCATAGTTGTTCAATGAAAAACAGTAATATCATTTTAGTGAATGGACAATAAACATATTAATTTAAATCTTGTATTTAATGTTGTCATTTTGACACTTGCACTAACAAAATAATTAATCCAGATGTTTCCACTAAGAAGGCAAAATTTAAAAATAAATCAACTTAGATTTGGATGGAGTCAACGAAAACAACAAAGTGAATTAGAACTTGAAAGCCTATCATCATTCATATGTGATATAGATGAATTTTTTTCTTTACATAAAAATTTCCATAGCTTGTAATTTTGAATATAAGAATAACTTTATAGTTGTTTTTATGAACTTTTTTGTGTCGTGGCATTGATATACATCAAACTATATGTATTTTATATCTTATTAAAGTCCATAAAACCAAATGGTACCAAGGTGTTGTGATCTCTCTCGGTCATAAGCATATAATGTAGTTTAGGACTATATTAATGAATGTGTGAATAAAATATATACATGCATACATGTAGAGAGATGTTTACTAACCTAAATGGAGGAGACAACTTAGGTATTAAATGTGGCTTCCGAAGTTCAGAAGGGAGTGTGATGATGCTAAACATGTCAGACCAATCAAGCTTTTGTTCCTCTGATAAAACAAAAGCTTGACCAAATCCTTCAAGATCTCCGGGCTTTTGCCCATACTTCTTCTTCTCCTCTAATGGCATCTTAAAGAACTCTTGTGTTTCCTTCTTTACTGTCTCCAACAATGAACAACTCACCTCATGATTGATCAACTGCACATAATATTTAAACACTAAATAAATGTTCTTCAAATGCATGCATGTCTTAGTATACTATGTGACCATACTATAAATACATGTACCTGAAAAAAGCCCCAATCTTTACAAGCAATGTGTAGTTTTTCGACTTCTGAATGAACCGTATCTTGTGACAACAAGCGCGCCATATCAATGACGGGTACTTGAGGCCCTGATGATGGCAAGGATGACACTATCGGGGAGTCTTGATCAGGGCGAATGTACCGTGGTGGAACCGTCTTGAGTGGTTCCTTAGCGAGTTCTTGTACACTAGGAACTAGAAGTGAATCTCCAAGAAGTATTCCCTTTGGTTCCATTATGGCTTGCTTCTTTTTGGTATGTTTTGTTTCTTTCCTTTAGCATGTGAGGTGTGGTCATGTAGTCCCATTTATATCAACCTTGTTGATGGAATGATGGATGAGTTATAATATTGAATATTATTATTTTTTAAACTTTCATGTATGGCAAGTGATGCTTTGTTAATATCTAAATAGAATGATATTATTGTAAGTTAGCACCTAACATCTTGCCAGAGTGGCCGATTCAATTAAAGTTTTGCCGTCCACAAAATGTTCGAGAAAAGTTGTTGTGAGGTCTTGTTTGCATGCATAGTTTGTTGAAGTGTAAGTTTCCAAGGAGACAAGGATACTAATATATCCCACTATTTAAAACATACCTGGTATCTGATCCGATTTTATCTAGATATGTAATAGGTGATTCCTATTTTAAAGGTCAAGTATTCAGATATTGTTGTAGGCATGTTAAGTGGATTTAAGATTAGATTATGAGACGTTCAAAAGATAACCTACTATTTAACAAAGCAAACCATATATTAACGAATTAAATAAACCAATTTAGTGACAACGTATCGTAATATACCTATATTTCAAATATACTTATAGAGTATATTATATTTTTCATTTTTTAAGTTGAGTCTAAATTTTATGTTTTGTCCTTATACTAATGAAATAATAAAAAAACATCACTTTATATTTGTATTTTGTCACTGTTTAATTTATAATTATTAAAATAAATGATTTTTTTTTCCTAAAGTTTAGAGTACACTTAAAGGTTGAAAACTCTAAAGACAATAGAAAGACATAAACTAAGATGTGTTTTATTATTATTATTTTAAGTACGAAAAATGAAATTTGGGGTAACGTCATAGGAGGAGAAATATAATTTACTCTTTATTACATATTATAAATTTTGGAAATGAAGTCATCACTGAGTTTATGAGGGATGGTTAGTATGAGTATTTGAATAGGGGATCGAATATGATATTAGTTGTTTTAAACAACAACCTATAACTATTAATATAGAGAAAAAGAATGAGAGAAAGGGAGAAAGATTTCTTCATTTCATTTTATATATCGAACATTACATACATCACATATACATATATACTAATAATATGAAACCGAAAACTATACAATAACTGAGATTAATGATGTCATAAGTGGAGAGTAATGATGGTAATTATGTGTGTTTTAATGGATATCTATAACACTCCCCCTCATGTATATTATCATATATTATACACTAGATGTTAAATTAACATTCATGACCTATAAAATGAATTATACAAATGGATCAACTATATTGGCTCATTAAAAACCTTAGTAAGAAAATCCAATGGGACAAAATTTAGTCAAGGAAAAAATAATGCAGCGTGTATAATGTTCCCCCACATTATAATGTCTTTCCTTTAAATGAAAGGAAACTATATTGTATTAAAGTTGTTGGAAAACTATATCGTTGCCGATTTGTTGTTTACTTTCTTCATATGCAATTCATTAAGTTGAAAATTAACGTATAATCTTCATGTGAAACTTCCATGGCGACCTCTAGTAAACAAATGCCACATGATCCATAATGGTGTTATGTTACGTTCCTTTAATCTGGAAGACTAACTAAATTTGTTCTGACGGGTTAGTAAAACATAAACCAATAACGTATGTACCTTGAGGGTATTTAAAAACTGTTTGACCAGTTTCAATATCTCCTTAATTTGTTGGATACGAACTAGCTAGCAAAAACATATTGCACAACTTACACTTTAACATGTAATTTAATACAAAACTTAATTTTATCCAAATCACCTTTTAAGCATTTAATGATCTTTAGAAAACTCATGAGGAGTTCTAGTTATATTCAACTCACCAATGTATACATACATCATAACATATTCAGATTAGTATTTATGTACACCAATCATAGTGTTTGTGACCCCTAATATCTATTCATTTTGTAACCTGGTCTATTTTTTCATTTATTGTTTTAAGAATTAAAGCATTCTGAATTCTATATTATATTATTTGTTTTATCATACATACTATTATACATGATAACTTATAGTCTTATATATGCTATACACAAGATTCTATAATAGCTATTTTTGTTAGTATGAGTAATCTTTGTTTTATAACTTTACTTGTGCTATGACTTGATGGTGGTGAATAAAAAACTGAATTAGTAATATCATAAAGTTCTTATATAGTTATAAAATTTCTTGAGTTCATTATATCATTAAAGTTCTTAACTCTTATAAAAGTACACATGTGCTATTTTTGTGCACATGCATAATAAAACTAAATTTTTATGAACTTCCATCCTTAATTTTATAAATCTTTTTAATATTTTTTTAATATTTTTATAAAGGTTTATAAGTATTATACTTTTATAAAAAATAATAACTATTCTAAAGTCGTTAAAATCCTCAAAACAAAATTCTCTACCTTTACAACTTCAATACAAACTTTTTATAAAAATTAATTCTATAAACATTCCATCATTTTTATAAAATTTGAAAGACTAAAACTCCCTCTTCTTTGACTCATTTATAACCCATTCATAGCCCCCCAAATCTTAATTGTGCTCATTTATCTTGAACACTATGAGTTTTAAAAATACATTTGTGAAATAACATCATTGTGTACTTCTAATTGTAAAACACGATGATAAATGATAGCAAATTTATATAATATATAAAAAAACATTGACAAAAATAATAATTGTGTTATCTTGAACACTATAATTTTAAAAAAAATACATTGGTGAAATAAAACCATTGTGTACTACTAATTGTAAAACACAATGACAGATAACAAGTTTATATAATCTATAAAAAAACAATTACAAAAAATAACACATTGTGTAATCTTAAACGTTATGATTGAAAAATACATTTATGAAATAATATCATTGTGTACCTCTAATTGTAAACACAATAATAAATAACAAGTTTATATAATCTATATAAACAATAATAATAATAACATAAAATTATCTAAAACGTAAAACATATTTGACATAATAATGAAAGGTATATGAAACAATGAACTGATATTTAACATATTAAACATATTAGACACAATAAACTGACGTGTTTGACATAATGACCAACATGCTCTACCCTTTAATACAATAGAATATAATTTATTTTAGATTTTTAGATTAAATATGTTTTTTACTATAACCCTGCTCATATTATATTTGCATAATGTTTTTTTTTAAATATCAGAACTTTTTAGGAATCTTAAAATAAATAAATAAACACAATAGAGAGACCAGGATAACAAACCATTTATTAATATCAGCGTGTCTCATATTACTTAGGTGTTGTTTGTTTTTTCTGCAGGAAAACGTCTGCAGTCTGCGGATCACATCTGTAGACATCTGCAGAAGAAGAGGTTGACCAAACATATGCAGTCTGCAAGAAGAAGACTGTATGTTTTTTAACATCTGCAGACTGCAAAAATAGGTTGTAATTAAAATAAACCTAATTTTTAAACTTTAAAAAGTACTTCAACATTAAAATTTAAATAAAAGTCATACAACACTGCAATAATATTCATAAAACCATAAAAATACATTTTATTTAAATTATTTATTCCATATTTTGCATTAACTGCTCAACAATTTCATCTCGTAACTGAGTCATATATTCCCGATCTGATGCAGTACCATGTGCTTCAACCTCATTTTCATCAACGTGCACATGACGATTTCGAACGACATATTGGGCTGATCGTATTGTGTAAAAAACTCATCACTAATACCTTCTTTCCTTATAAATTATGTAGCGCGAAACATGCAATGGTAATGTTTCTTTGTGTAACCAACGGAAATGGTGTCATCCTCTTCAATATAGGAAATCGTGCTTTCAAGACACCAAACGAACGCTCAATTACATTTCGTAGTTTTGCATGTGCGTGGTTAAATTTTTTTTTATTGGTCAATGCACGGCGCCTACGAAAATTTCCAAGCCAATACCTAACATTACGATATGGAGCCATAAATCCTCGCATGTGTGCATAAGCGGCATCTCAAAGATGTATATATACTAAACCAAATCACAAATCATACCACCTAATATCACAAATCATACACACATTACATAAAATGTATATATAATTGCTAAACACTAATATACAAGCACAATACCCATACATCAAACAAATAACCCACATTCAATTTCTATAGATGCTTTATAATATACAAGCACAATACCCATACATGAACACATACATACTACCATCAAAACATACATTCAAATATATATATATATATATATATATATATATATATATATATATATATATATATATATATATATATATATAGATATATATATATATATATTATATATATATATATATATATATATACTCCACACACACACAAAAACAACCATATGGATTTGAGCATAACACAAAGATGCCAAAACCTACTACCCATCAACAATCGAACAACATCAACAACATTAACAATCGAACAACATCAACAATCGAACAACACAACCATGAACTGCTACAACATCAACAATCGAACAACATCAACGATGCGTTTGTAAGCAGCACAAACCTGAATCGCAGACCTAAGGCAGGGGGCGACGGTAGGGCAGGGGGCGACCGGGAAGGGGGCGACCGGGAAGGGGGCGACGGTAGGGCAGAGGGCGACCGGGAAGGGGGCGACGGTAGGGCAGGGGGCGACAGGGAAGGGGGCGACAGTAGGGCAGGGTGCGACGGTAAGGCACGATCACGGTGGAGGCTCGCAATGGGGATGAGGGTAGAACAGTAGGGGAAGACTGGAGGGTGAAGAGGCTGTTTAGGGTAGAAGTGTATGAGAAGAGGTAAGAAGTGAATATGTTTTGTCTTCTTCACGCAGACCTCAGGAAGACGTTTTTTAATGAAAAGTCTTCTAAAAAACAAACAGTCTGCAGACAGAAACGTCTGCGCATGGTCTGCGTCGACAAAAGAGGTCAGGAAGTACTTTTGACAAAAAACAAACACCACCTTACTGTTCACTACGAGTATAAACTGTCATGTATCATGCATTGTTACTATTTTTTTTCCTCATAATTTAACTTGTCCTCTCTCAATCGGTTTTATGGTATTTCTAATCTTTTTTCTTTTCTTTTTTTTATTTTTTCTAATTTAGGATTTTTTTTATTTATTTATTTATTTGCATTTCTTGAAACTCTTCTACTGGTTTGAATTATATTTTTGAATTTTTTATAACATTAAGTTCTCACTGATTCTATTTTTTTATTTATAGAAAGTTTTGAATGTTATCAACGCTCTCATTAAAACACATGTACTTACGCCAATGTTTTCTTTCTTTTATATAAAGTTTTTGGATATTATTAACATTGTCCTGCCGCAACGCGTCTAGCCGCTACAAAGCGTGGGTCTTACCCAAATAGTTTGTTTAACTAGACAACTAGTTAGGTAAAGTAAAATATTAGTTAGTGGGCAAAAGCCCAAAACAAAATGTAAAGTGGGCTGAATGTATACGATTAGTAACTGGCTTATTTAGTTGTTGGGCCCTAAATGAAAACACAAAACAAATATTGTGGGGAGTTTAGGAAGAACCCTGGACTTGGGGTAACGAATAACAACGATTAAATCCAAGACCGATGACTTCTTTCCATCGATTTGTGACAGGATGTTTATTCTTACTTGCTGTTTTATATTTTAAGAGCCTTTTTTTTCCAATAAATATTATATTTTAACTATAACTTATTTGTCATGTCATAGAATATCAATTTTTTTAATTTTCATTCAACTTTTTTCGTATTAAATTTTTGTGAAGAATATGATACCTGACCTTGAAAGTTGGGTCGATTCTGCCTACGGTATTTTAACTGGTGGGTTAGAATTGTGTATGGTTAATACAATGCTTTGCCAACACGATATGCGAGTAGATGTTTAACGACCATCAATCACTTAAAAAGATAGTTATACTTGTTTTGAGGTCCACCATATCTTCACAATGACGGGAAAGAGTACTGGATGTATATACATCAGTGACGATAGGTGATTCTCTAGAAGCTCTCTAAGGACTCTCTCTTGGTAATTCTAGACAAGGACGAGAAGGATGCATATACCGGTGACTGTAGGTAATCAAACAATTTAGTTCAGAAGTCTTTGAGCTTTATTACCCGAGAAGTATTTATTCAAATCCAAGTGGGAACGGGGAATTTATTTCTTGAATGGCATCATGTGTGTTTCCAAATGATTATTTCTCATAATCTTACTCTGAATATTATCGCTACCAACACTGAATCCACACTCAACAAAAATAACACATTCGTTCCATTAGATATGGATGATTTATGATTTCATTTACTTCTCACCTAATCCGGCTTATCTTAGCCATTCATGCTTTTAGCATAATTATATACGCGCCTGCTATTGTAACATTTTCCAATGTTACCACATCATTGTCTTCCATTTTAATATACATCGTCTAACATATATCTACGCTATATTATAATGCACGAAGGAGGGATTCCGGCCAAAGTTAAGAGATTTGTAAATTTTAAGCACAAGGTACAACCCAAAAAATCAATTTAACAAGGGTAATTATGTTTTTCTAACGCTACTAAAAAAGTAAAACTTTAAACTTATTTACACTTTGACCTTTGTATCTTTAATTATATACAATTTTTTCTATGTTTGTTACAATATGCTTAAAAAAGGAATTCAGTTTTCTAAAGATAAAACTAACCAGAGACGAGTACCATAATGAAAAGTGTCGCACGCGCCGCATCGCGCGGGCACGTTACTAGTCTATTCAAATACATCGGAAAATTCTTACTCTTTGCTTGAATATTTATATTTTTTTCTCTATAATCAAGAACTTTTTCCGTATACACTTTTGGAATGATTCTTGTGCGAGAAAAGGTAAGGGGGGCGACTCCCTTGCTTTTATAGTCATTTTAGGTCACAAACTTTCATATTGTCATCTTTAATCCTTATGTTTTATTCAAAACCAAAATCCTCATTTACAACCTTTAAAATGGGTTTTTATTCAAAACTCGGAATGTTACAGTTTAATAAGATCAGATGATTGACTTTGAAAAAAAAGTTACCTTAAACACTATTCCAAATCCCCTTGCCCAAGTTTGCTATCTACATCAAAAGAACTTGTTGCTCTCTCAATTGTGGAGTATATGAAGTTCTAGCTACTACTATTCAACATATTTACCTCCAATGTAATGTAATGGACCAATATCAAATTAGCAATTCAACTAGCCACAAAACACCTAATAAAAACTTGACTTTATCTATATATGATAACACATGATAAACACTTGAAGAGTTGAAGATGACAATTATATGAAGAATGCATCTTAGATGTTATTAAGAAGAATATGGAGAAGTATTTTGCCACCCATCCTACCCTAAAAATGGTTAATACTACTAAACATGTATCAATATTAAAAAAAGATAATATGACCAATAAATATTTAGTATCCAAATCTTATAAAACACACAACTATTGTCAATACAAAAATTGTATATACCAATAATCTCGTATTAATCAACTCGATTCATGTTCATGAGAACCATGTCTTATGTGTCTCCAATTCCCCATGATGCTTTGCACGTATCTCATGTTTCTTTCACATTATTATTTCTTTATAAATCACCAACAATTTTCACATACACAAACAACAGTTTACAAACAACAAATCATTCATAAACAAAAGCTATGAGTTCCCTCAAATCCTACGGGAAAGTAGACGAAGCAGATCAAATGCGACTCGAGGCACGCAGGAAAACGCGAAAAAGAATCGCCATTGTTGCAGTATCGTCTCTCATTCTTGTTATCGTCGTAGTCGCAGCAGTTGTGGGAACTTCACAGAGCAAAGACCACAACCATAACGGTGATGGAGCGCGATCACAATCAGCATTGGCTTCCATCAAAGCCGTTTGTGACACCACGTTGTACCCCGATACATGTTACAGCTCACTGTCTCCTCTAGTGAATTCAACCAACATCCAGCCTGATGAGTTACTTAAACTCTCTGTTGTAATCGCGATAAACGAGCTGTCGAAAGTTTCCACGCGTATGGAGCTCAAGAACTGCAGTGAACTGCTGGATCTTGCACTTGATCATCTGAATGACACACTGTCATCATCAACTGATGTCGGTTTGGAGTCGATAGGATCGCTGTTGGATGATCTTATGACATGGGTTAGTGCTGCAGGCACATACCAGCAAACATGCATAGACGATTTTCAAGAAAATGTTCAGGACTACCTTAAAACATCAAGTGAACTAACAAGCAACTGCCTTGCAATCATAAAGGGGTTCTCGAGCGTCGCGAGTTCTTACAACCAAAGGAGACGATTGATGAGCTTAACGACAGCACGCGATGAGATGCCCGAATGGGTGTCAGGGAAAGACCGGAAGCTGCTACAGAAGGCAAGACAACCGGCCCGAATCAAAGTGGATGTGGTGGTGGCTAAGGATGGCTCAGGCAGGTTCAAGAAAATCTCTGATGCTTTGAAGGTGGTTCCTGATAAGAGCAAGAAGAGATTTGTGATCTATGTTAAGAAGGGAGTTTACTTTGAGAATGTTCGGGTTGAAAAACCGAAATGGAATGTTATGATGATCGGCGATGGCATGGATTCGACGATCGTATCAGGAAGTTTGAATGTAGTCGATGGCACTCCAACATTCAAGTCAGCAACTTTTGGTAAGTTTAACTGGAATATCACCCGGATGACCAAGTTGACTATGCTTTTATCAAAATTTGATATTTTTAAAAACAATTATGACTTTTAGCTCACTCATATTTAAAATCCCCCGATCAGAGAACGTCCAGTAAGCTACATCAGCTAAGAAAGCTAAAGCTTAGCCCACACAAAATCTTAAAAAATATTTTGGGTTCATAAAAACAACCAAATAAATCAAGAAGTGTAAAAATGACTAGCCTGGAGCCTATGTTTTTCAACGATCGAGGTTTAACCTACTTTGTTACAGACCGGCTAACATTTAGCTTACTTTTAACAAACAGTTACGATTTAGCCTATTTTTTTTTGCAAACAACTAAGATTTAACCTAATTTTTTTTTCACAGACAACATTTAACCAATTTTTGTTACAATTGGCTAAGATTTAGTATAATTTTTTAACAGCTCTCTAAGTTTAATCCCAAATTGTCTTAATCTATGCACTACCAGGTCATAAGTAATACCATGCTTCACATACTACCAACGCCTGTTAAACGCATTGGTCATACATCCAAAAATAAATAAAAAAACTCATAGTGAGCAAAACAGACAATATTAATCGATAGAAAATGCACAACGTTTACACAACCCCTTAACATCGCCTCCCAAACCTTAGACTACATAACATTCATAAGCCCATTTCTAACTAGTTTTTCCTGGTGCAGCCGTGTTCGGCCGCGGGTTCATAGCCCGTGACATGGGCTTCCGCAACACCGCAGGTGCAGCGAAGCACCAAGCCGTAGCCCTAATGTCAACAGCCGACCAATCCATCTTCCACCGTTGCCGAATCGACGCATTCCAAGATTCTCTTTACGCGCACTCGAACCGCCAGTTCTACAAAGAATGCAACATCTACGGGACAGTAGACTTCATCTTCGGCAACTCAGCAGTCGTCCTCCAAAACTGCAAAATACACCCAAGACGACCCATGACCGGCCAACAAAACACCATCACCGCCCAAGGCCGGTTCGACCCGAACCAAAACACGGGCATTTCTATCCACAACTGCAACATATCACCGTTTGGGAACCTGAGTGATGTCAACACGTTCCTCGGGCGCCCGTGGAAGAACCATTCGACTACGGTTTACCTTAACAACATGATGGGAGGCTTCATTCACCCCAAGGGGTGGATGCCGTGGGTCGGGACATCGGCTCCCGACACGATATTTTACGCGGAGTTCGGGAACTATGGTGCGGGTGCGGTGACGAAGAACAGGGTTCGTTGGAGAGGGCTGAGGTTTATAACGAGTAAGTTGGCGAGTAAGTTCACTGTGAAGACGTTTATTCAGGGGGATAAGTGGGTTAAAGATTCAGGTGTTCCGTACAAATTGGGACTCTGATCAATACTTGTTGTTTTTGGAGTCCAAATTTTCATAATTTTATCCTATTTTATATGAGATACACATTCAATTCATTTTGTAAGTGGTTTTATATCATATAAAGTTTATGATGTTTATTGAACACATATGAGGTATGCAGTAAGCTCATAGCTAATTCTAAATCATTGGTTAAATTTTTGACATGTCGTACTTTTTAATTTTATTAGTGATTTCTTTCTGCTTTTAAAATACATCATAAACTACTCTCAACCAAATTTGAATCTTAAAACTCTCAATCACATTTGAATCTTAGTTGGTACTGAAAAAAGGTTTGCCCTTGTCACTCGGCTACAACGCGATTCCAACAAAATAGATTAATACATTTACATCATGACTCCCGATTGCCATTGACAGTGACTGTAAAATGATTCTGAGGCTTAATTCCGCCCATCGTTAACTTATATTCAACTGCTTCAATCATCAATTAATTAGAAAATCAACGAAATCGCTTATAATCTTGATTTTGTCATGAATGTAACAAGAAAGCTGGCTCATGTAACACTTTACCACATTTATGCTATCTGTTGATGAAGGATTATTGTCGAACAGCAGCAACAGGCTGCATCTTTTAATGACTTAAAACACATTGACCCGTATGTCACTGGAGAACCATCTACCAAGCTGCTTTCAAGAGCACTGACACTTCAAAAACACTGAAAATAAAAGCAAATGAGACTAGGTGCATCCTTCTTATTTGTTTGATGTGTAAGGAAAATAAACAAGGAAATAATAATGCAAGCCGAATGAAAGCTTTCGTAAAACAAACACTGCTTCTTTTCTTAAACTATCTTCTTCTGAAACACCTGAAACCCAAAGTTGTCCTGTTGTAGACTGACCCAATAACTTTGAATAAACATGAAACTACGATGAAAGTTACGTTTGCGGTTTAGTTCTTAAAGGCGTTCAAACTTTTCATGTTCTATCGATATGGTAAGAGTTGTTACAAGTTAGAAGAAAGCCCCAAGGTGAAATTGCAAACTTAAGGGATCATTGACCTCTGTTGGCTCGGGCGAGCTTTTTTAAAACCTAGCACACGAGTACATACACTAGTATTCTACTCAAGTGTACATTTTCTTTACTTTACAAGTTGTTCATGCCCATATAATTCTAAGGCCCCCTCATTACCAAGCATAAAAATAACATTGTAAACTAACTCAATTCTAGTTATTTCATCAGCTTTCCATTTGCATAAAGCATAATCAAACATTAGTAAAAGCTTCTTTTGATCCTTGGACACAACCAATTAAAGAACTTCAAAAATGTTAGAACAAATTTACATAGTGCAAAACTAAACATAATTTAAACAAATATCCATGTCTCAGCAACAAATTAGCACAATGATAACAAAACTCGGCCATAAATTAGATCAACACATCATTAGGTTACGATCAATACCTACAACACACGCCACATGAAGTTAATAAAGTAGCTAAATCCTCCATCATCAGAAATTGGGGATTAGGGTTTAAAAATTGAAACTGCTAAGAGGGATGTTGATGATAGGAGATGCAGGTGGCTAGAGAGATCTGGGCTTGTTGGCATTGGGATCGCTTAAGGGCGGTTCCTTTGTTGGCACAAAGGGTCTTAACGGCGGCTGATTCATCGGGGCAGATGAAGGCGATCATGCATTCGGCGAGTGAACGGTTCAGGTGGCGACAGGCGGCGTCACGGGACGGACCGCTAGGGACCCGACGGTGGCACCGGAGTAACGCCTCGTATGTCTGGTAGCAGGCCGTCGGCACATCACTAGACATGTTATGTTTTGTTCTGTTGTTAATCTTGAGGTAGATATAGACTTAAAGAAAAGCACTACAACGATTAATGGTTAACACCACGTTACGCTGGGGGTGTAAAGATGTGGCCGTGTTGCCGTGAACTCGCGTATTAAAGAAGACTTCGGTAATGTATATTGCTTTATATAACATGTCGAAACGTACGTAAATTGGACGTCGTTGATAACTTTTGGAATTTTATATAAGAAACAAATCTATCACAAATGTGTGGGTTACGACAAGACCGCTCATAACATTTTAAACTTTGCGTAAAAAACATATTTAAAGTTCACGTTAAAACGCTGATAAAATAGATAGAAACTATAGAAAATCAAAACGTTGAATAACTTTAAATAATTTGTACATTTATGCTTTAATGAGTTGTGTATTATTATACACAATTGCATCCTAGATGGAATTTAGATGAAACTTAGAGAAAAATAAGCAAAGCATAATGATATATTTTTTAAAAGTTATTAGAGAAAGAAAACATGAGTGTTCTAAAAGGCAAATATATAAATACGGGGTATAAAGTGTAATATAGCTAATCTTGTGGGGTAAAAGAAGTAATAATTAAAACATTAACTTGAATATACCCTTTTAAAAAAATGAAATTTTTTTCTAACAAAAACCATTATACAACGATCCCTTTTAAAAAATGATAATTATTTAGATTTATTATGATAATTATTTAGATTTATTATCACATTTGTTAGGGAATCACGTGGGCATCCTCACGTGTGGCAATTTCACGAAAACGCTATCGGAGGGTGCAGTGTTCATCATGTTACCGTCGCTCCACCTCAGTTATACAACAGATTACCAATCCATTAGTCTTAATTATCAAAAGTAATAGTTTTTACGGTTTAAACATTATCATGATGATATCTGGCTAACACAAATTTTAACAATCAACGTATATAAAATTCAACAATTACCATGATCATTTCAAAAACTTGCTAATACTTCAAGTCAAGAATTTCTAAAAACAAAAAACATTTGTTAAAAAAGATGATCAATACATTATACATACTGCATACATACATACATACCACACCGTCTTCTACCTTCTTCCTCAATTTATCTGCACCCAAATCAGATCTAAATCTCCATTCCCATTAACACACACATCAAGCAATCAATCGCCATGGATCTACCTCCAGATGAGCTCCAATTCCTCTCTGCATCAGATATCCTCAAGCAATCAATCGCCATCCCCAAACAATCCCCCAAAACCTTTTACCTCATAACCCTAACCCTAATCTTTCCCCTATCATTCGCCATGTTAGCCCATTCGCTCTTCACTCACCCTCTAATCACCCAAATTCAAGATCAATACGGCTCTCACACCTCCCAATGGACCAAACTTCTCGTCTTTCAGTTCTGTTATCTCATATTCCTCTTCGTTTTCTCCCTTTTATCCACCGCTGCTGTTGTCTTCACCGTGGCATCGTTGTACACCTCAAAGCCTGTGTCTTTCTCCTCCACGATGTCCGCTATCCCCTCTGTATTCAAACGCCTGTTCATCACGTTCTTGTGGGTGGGTCTCACGATGGTGGTTTATAATGTTGTGTTTCTAGGGTTTGTTGTTCTGTTGTTTATTGCGATCGATACCCATAATTTTGTTTTGTTCTTTATCTCTTTGGTGGTTGTGTTTCTGTTGTTTCTTGTTGTGCATAGCTACATCACGGCTCTTTGGCATTTGGCTAGTGTGATTTCGGTTCTTGAGCCTGTGTATGGGTTTGCAGCTATGAGGAAGAGCTTTGAGATTCTCAAAGGAAGGGCCTTGATGGGGTCTGTTTTGGTGTTTGTGTACCTTGTGATTTGTGGTGCGATTAACGGGTTGTTTGGGTCTATTGTGGTGCATGGTGGGGAGTATTCGTATGGCGTGTTTTCGAGGATTGTTGTGGGTGGGTTCTTGGTTGGAGTGCTTGTGATTGTGAACTTGGTTGGGTTTTTGGTTCAGAGTGTGTTTTACTATGTGTGCAAAAGCTATCATCATCAAGGGATTGATAAGAATGCTTTGTATGATCATTTGGGTGGATATCTTGGAGAGTATGTGCCTCTCAAAAGCAGTATTCAGATGGAGAACTTGGAATAGTCGCACTCGAATTTGCCACGGTGAGAGCCTAGGTTTATGTTTGTTCACTTTGTTGTATTTGTGTATGAAGAACCAAAAAGAACCGAATTCAAATTTGTAAATTTTGATGCTTTGCTATGAGTAGACTTTTATGTTTGATTAATTTGAGCTTGCTCTTATTTTTACATGTTGGAACCCTGTAAAATCTGTCATTCATTTGTTTCTTGTGTACAATTCAAAGATGCCAATAATTCTTAATGATCAAATGCTTGTGGATGATTGGATACAAAGATGCCCTTTTGTAATGACCTAAAATGAATGTGGTATATGTCTTGTTAATCACTTTTGTGTTTGAATAGGCTCTTATTGTGGTCTGATTGTGTTGTACTTCCATGTATCTCTTAATTTTTAAGATGGAGTTAAATCTGTGTTTATTGTTAATGTTATCTCCCCCCTTCGGGGCGAAAATATGTTTGCTTGATTCATGCTTGAAATGATGAAAGTGAGGGGGGATACAGTGGGTCAAAGTTGTAACTACAATGGTGATTGGCATGCATGTTCAGAGTCATTATTGATTTATTGTAACTTATAGAAGGTGTTTGATAGAACAAAGTGATTAATGATACTTAGTGTTGATTAAATCAAAGGATCTGGAACAAATTGATTCATACTGTTTAGTGTTGATTGAATTAAGGGCCTGATTGATTCGATGTTTCTGTATAGACTTGGTTTTGAATGAAAAATGTCTGTTTGACGGGTGTTTTGATATCAGCGTCTGAATGATGGTCTTTTATTGTGTGCTAGGCAGGTTATTGAGATCTGGGTGATGCTTATTTGCTTGCTATTACATCATCAGGTCCTACATTTCTATCATGAGTATTTGGTGCATTCTATCTAGCAAAGTTGGAGTAGGATCACTATGGGTGTTTGTTTTGCTGTTCAGTAATGTATATTTGTACTGTAATAATCTTGATGTATTTAATTAATTAATTGTTATATACATGGTTCCTCTGCATCAGAAAAGATAATATGATAAAGCTGTTGTTTAATCTACCAGAACATATCATAGTTAATGATTTTAAAAGTTAAATTGTCCAGAATACAAGTTTGTTGGTTACTAGCTGGCTTACTGAGTTACTAGTGTTTTTTGTTATTATTTGGGCATTTTTTGATATTCACCCAAGATTCTGTTTCTTGGATGCAAGCATGGCTTTGAGAAGCTAATGGAATGAAGATGCAAAGACCCAGGTACATAGTTAAGTAACGTGCTCGTGAATAGGGGTGTAAATGAGTTCAGCTCTAGCTTGTCTAAGCTCGAGCTTGTCTTATTTATGTATGAGCTTATTTTTATTTTTTTTATTTTCAAATTCTAATAGTTGATTATAGAGTAAATTACCATTTGCATCCCTAATGTTTGTCCATTTTAACCGTTTGCATCCTTATAGTTTCAAAGCTTCGATTTGCATACCTGATGTTTATAGTTTTAACCGTTTGCATCACTAATGTTTTTATTATGTAATTATTTGAATTAAAATGACTAACGGTGTTAGTCAAGTCTGTTAACAGACCTTACATTATTTGTTTTTTGTAAGGGTATTTTTGTCATTTTCTTTTAATCCTATTTTTTTATTATTTTCATAATTCCATCCATTTCCAACCCACTTACAAACCCTCTGTACCGATCAGACCCTCTGGTCAACCCTCTGGTCAACCCTCTGGTCAACCCTCTGGTCAAACATCTGCACCACCACCTACGCCTCCTCCGCCCCCACCCACCGCCCCACCACCACCACCTCACCACCCCCTCCCAATAGTAATCCAATTCAACGGCAGTGGTGGTTCAAAGACCGACAAAGACCTACGCGACGGCGTCGCATGGTGCGCCTGTGCGGCGTTTCTTGGCCACATCGACGCCTTACGTGAGCTCGCCACTGTCTCCAAGACGGCTACGGTGTCCGTCAAAACATTCAAAGGCCGGAGGTTTTTGCTTCAAGCAAACCCGCGTGAACTCGCCGTCGTGGTGTCATCGTCTCCGGCGACGTTAATCTCCGGCAACTGGCTGAGCTGGAACCCGTTGCCCCACTTACGCAATGGTAGCGTCAGAAACGGGTGTTCGTTGTTGAGTGATTTTGGGTGTAACGTGCCTTCATCGGAGCCTCATCCGGCGAACTATTTTCTCTTCGACTGGTTCGCCGGAGCCGAACGTTTACCACCGTCACTGTAATACCACACACCCTTGTTCATTCAAATCACGGACAACCCCACACCATCATCACTGCAACCATCTCAATACTGCCACTAATCGTCGGCCTAGATCCGAACGACCTAAAATTGGTACAGATCTGAACCACCTCCATCGTTGGCTCAGATCTGAACCACCTTCATCTTTAGCACAGAGAGATGCGAAACAAGGACTAAAACCTTGGAGAGACGCAAGAGATAGGAGGATGAAACAAAGATGGTGGAGGTGGTGGAATGGCGGCAGCAATGGTTGCTCAAGCAGGTGTTGGCGGTGGTTTTTGGGGAGAACAAAGATGGAGGGTACACACACATAATATACATGTGTATATACATATGTATACCACCAACAACTCATCTTTTCCAAAAATAAGGGTATTTTTGTTATTTTATAAAAATTAAAGGAAAAATCTAACGACGTTAGTGTGTTGGACTCAAATGAAAATAAAAATGAAACGTCAGAGGGCGGATGATAATTTTGAGACTGTAGGGATGCAAGTGGTTAAAATGGACAAATATCAGGGATGTAAATGGTAATTTACTTTTGATTATAAGTAAAAATATTGTGATAAATCTATGATGTTTATCAGTCTCATAATCATATAAGGTTTTTAGATGGAACTTGTATAAGTTGTCACCATGTATTTGAATGACATTAGAAAATAATATCTACATGAAAATTGCTATAATATTAAGAATAAACGAAGCATTAAGGACAATATTGGGATATGTGTTATAAATCTCAATAGATTTTTATATGATTTGAAGAAAATTGGTCGTATGTGATACAATCAGCTCGGTAAATATTTTGAAAAAAAGGGGTGTAAGTTTGATAAAATTAGTCATTTTATTTTATCATAATTTATCTTTTTAGGGTTTACTATAATCAATTTAGGACAATGATGTAAACATTATCGAGATAAACTATCGACTGCTAGAGAAATTGAACAACAATTCCTAGATTTTTTATGATAGATTCACAATCGTACTTCAGTGGATTTGAACTTCCAGCCTCTTAATTGTGAAGTATATCATTTACTATCAAAATGTTTCATTAGAGACACATGTATGTATATATACGTATGATATATGGGATAAACACAATGTCTCATCGGGGACAAATATGTTCATACTAATAGGTTTATTGAAATCACCTAAAAGAGTTTTTTTTCAACTCAAATTTTATCCTATGTTTCAAATTTGTTAAAACTTGTTAACATGAACTAGTCCCAATAAACTATATATGAACAGTGACGGAACCAGAAATTTTTTTCTAAGGGTCACTATTGTTTGTGATTAGACTTGTAACAAACCAACATTAATTTTTCGGGTCGTTTAATCGGGTTAGATCGGGTCAGGTTAGATAGAGGTGGGCAAAAAAACCGGTTTGGGAACCGGTTTGGGCAAAAAAACCGGAACCGGTTTCTGGCCCAAACCGATCCTGACCCGGTCTGAACCGCCGGTTCCTCAATAGGTTTGAGGTTTCATGTGTTGAAACTGGTTTCAAACCGGTTCGGATTTCAAACCGGTTCCCAAACCGGTCCCAAACTGGTTCATCAAACCGGTTTTCAAAAAGAAGCCGTTATAAAACGGCTATATAGCCGTCATATAGCGTTTATGACCGTTTTTTTACCATTATACCCCCATTAAGCTAGTATAAATATGTATTGGATGTTTTGATTGAACCACAACAAGTTAAAACACTCTCTACTCTCAAAAACCGCTCTCTATTCTCAAATACACTAAATACTTGCGTTCAATTCAAAAAAAACTATCAATACTCTCGTTCATTTCAAAATGGCTTCATCAAGTGCTCAATCATCCGTTGGTTGTGATGCGTCTTCAAGCAACGTGGTGGTAGCAATCCTTCCTACGAATAGGAACCCCGAAATATTGTGCAATTACGACTTATGTCAAATGGCTAGCGGTCCAAACAAAGCTCGATGCAAGTATTGTCATAAGTTTTTCAAAAAAGATGCAAATACAACTTTGAAAAACCACATTGCGAATAAATATTGTAAGGCTTTGAAAGGTGAACCGTCTCAAGGTCAAGCTTCGATGACAAGCGAAGGGAATGTTTGGGCTTATGACGTTGATGCGGTTCGTGAGCAAATGGCGCATTTTGTAATTCAAGAAAGTTTGTCCTTCAAACATTTCGACAATGAACGTTTGACCCGGCTAATTCAACGAACTCTCCAACCGCGATACGCACATGTAAGTCGTGCTACACTTAGAAGAGATTGCTTAAAAATGTGGAAAAAAGCTAAAAATGAATTAATTTCTTATTTTGAAAAATTCAAAAACCGGTGTTAACTTAACTAGTGACGTTTGGTCGACTCCGCATGGTTCACCGGACTCGTACATTTGTGTCACCGCCCATTGGGTTGAACCCGGTTCATGGCAAATGATAAAACGTACGATTGCGTTTGAATTGTTTGATTATTCTCACACTGGGCAAAATATTTTTTATCTTATTGATAAAGTTATTAAAACGTATAAATTAGAAAACAAAATATTTTCTATATCTTTTGATAACGCGTCAAATAATACGAATTGAGACTGTTTTTTTTAGCAGTAACCAAAGATATAGTAGGTATCGCAAGTTTTGTAAAGACGCAAATTCCAAATGTTTAGGTCCGAATTGAGACGTACCTACAAGATGGAATTCGACTTGTAACATGTTTGAAAAGGCTATTGACCAAAAAGAAAGTTTAATAGCATTTCATAATACTTTGGTGAGTCGTGGAAAGGCTTCGACTTACCATTCATCGGGTTGGGCTATTATTGAAGAAATAACCAAAATGCTTAATGTTTTTAAAACCGCAACTACTTGTCTTTCTGGAGTTTAATATCCAACGAGTCCATTAGTACTTCACCAAATTTACTTAATGACTTCAAAATTAAATGAGTTGTCATGTAGGGGTAGATCTTATTCGGATATGATAACACAAATGGAAGAAAAAATTAAAAAATATTTTAAAGAAATGCCTCCGGTTATTACATGTACCGCTGCCTTAAACCCTTGTTTAAATACGTCGGGGGTTGAAACTTTACTTGATAAAATTACTTTTAATTTGGATTTAGAAGAAGAAAACCCATATTATGCTCAAAGTGCAAAAAATAATTTTAACACACATTTAGGCCAAATGTTTGATATTTATTTAACAAAATATGGTGAAACATCAAACATACATAAGTCTATGCGGCATGCGGCACATGACGAAGGTTCAAGTGATCCAATGTTTGCTTTGTATAATATTTTAAGAGATGAATACAATAAACGTCAACGTGGTAACACTTTGAGTAGTGAAATCGGGAGGTATAGTGGAACAAACTTTTTATCCACCATGATTCCACAAGATTTTAAAATTTTTGATTTGTTGGCTTGGTGGAAAGGTAAGGAAGATCAATTTCCAATCCTATCCACCATGGCCCGAGATTTACTAACCGTTCAAGCTTCCACGGTAGCTTCGGAATCTGTTTTTTCTGTTAGTGGTAGGATTATATCAATACGAAGAACCCGACTCACTCCCGAAGCAGTTGAAATGTGTATTTGCTTGAAGGATTATTTGGATGCAGCTAAAAGAATACAAGACAAATGCTCACTTGAAGGAGAATTAGAATATGAAGCCGAAATATATGAAGACAAACTAGACGATGGATTGACACCCGGAATGACCGATGATGAAGCGGCATATGACAAGTTCCTTCGTAATACCTCGGCATCTGGTGGCGAAGAATAAAGTTTATGTCATTTGAATTGTGTATATGTTTTGAATAGTATCTATTTTACATTTTATGTAATCTTTGACAAAAATAAATAATCATATTTAATTTTTCATGTATCATAATCATAATTATATTTTTATTTAATGTTTTATGTTTTATGTTTTAATATTTATAAATAATTTATATAAATGTGTAATGTAGGAATAAAAATAAATAATGTTTTAGATCAATTGAACAAGTTTTGAACAAGTTGATAAGTGTGAAAAACTTCTGAAATTTGGCCAAGTGTTCAGGCGCATGAGCACTGTTTGGGCGCATGAGAACTGTGGACGCATGAGAACTGTTTGGGCACATGAGCACTGTGGGTGCATTAGCACTGTTTGGGTGTTTCTTCTTTGGACTGTTTTGGGCGTTTGAAAATTTTAAATTTAAAAAAAAATGAAAACCCGAACCGGTTTTCAAACTGGCCCGGACCGGTTCGATAGGTTTGAATATCCTAGTCCTGAAACCGGTTTAGAAACCGAACCGGTTTGGGGTTTAAATCGGTTGAAAATAAACCAGTTGAAACCGGACCGGTTTGAAACCGAACCGGTTTGGCCCCAAAAACCGGTTTGTACACCTCTGGGGTCAGACTGGATTGAACCAACTTTTCAAGTGATTATTACACCCCTAAATATGATCATATCTAAGCATTAGAAACCTTTTGAAAGATTGATTCAATTTTCAAGTTGGGTTGAGCCGATTTAAGTTTTAACTAAAACAACTAGAATTAATAACTAAAATTAACGACTATAATCACTATAGTTTCTACCAAAATCACTAATAACAATCAAAGATTGAATCAACTAAAGGCAAATATCTTAGAACTCTAAAATGACAGCTATGTTTTATAAAAAAAACCCATTAAACTAAATCAACAATCAAGAACCCTAAAATAACAAGAATGCAAAAACACATACTCCGGAACACTATTATTTCTAACTAGCTTTAGTAACCCGTGTATTACACAAGTTGAATAAATAAAAATATTAAATAGAATAAAATTATTAATTATTAAACGATAGACTAAGACATGATATGATTGAAATTATGTATAAGTAATAACTATAAGTAATAAAACAATAATATGAACTTTTTAATTTTTTTTTTGTTTTTTTCAAAGATAAATTAAATATTTTATCTTAAAATAACGTTTTAAATTTTTTTATTTTTAAAAATTTTCTTACTATAACTCCCTATTTTAATTATTTTTGTTTTATAAAAAAATTACTTAAAAAATAATTGTAAAATATTACATAAAAATAGTTTTATTTTTTAGAAAAAAATCTTTTTATAAAAAAATATCTCTTTAGAAATAACATTAATAAAAAGTTATCTTTCCTAATTCATTAAAAAACTAATTATAATGTACAAATAAATAAATAATATTATTAATAATTAATGTGGTTATTTAATAGGAGAGAGAAGCGAGAAAAGTTTGATTAGAATGAATGTGATTCTGACACGTGGTATCCTCATTTACCCTTTTTATTAGAGTAGAAAAATAAACATAAAAGAAGCAACTGGATGATGAATGCAAACCTTGAACACAAATAAACAATGTAGATATCAAAATCACTTAAACAAATTAACTAACAATAATGAAAAGGAGTGTAGATCTAGGGTTTGAGTCTTCTAATATATACAAAAGTTTAATAAACAAAGAAACAAACCGAGTAGGGCTTGAAGTCTTAAACACAATCTAGAAAACTGACCTTGAATGTAAGAGTCGTTGAGTATAGGGAGACGAATCCTGGCGGTGGCAGCCGCTGGAGCCTGGCGGCGCCGTCGTAGCAGCAGTGGTGATGGCTGATTGGGTTGGGAGAGGGGGGAGCCTGAGATTTCGGTCGACCACAACATGTCGGGGAGGGTTTCATAGGTTAGGGTTTAAATGTCAAATAGATTTAAGGGTAAAATGATAATTTTAAGTATTAAAAATGAGTGTAAAAATGCCCTTTGTAAGGCTCAAACTCACGACCTAACGTGATGTAGTAATTCTAAACCAACACGCGACCATTGAGCCAACACCAAAGATCTATTTTCTATTGAATTTAATAATACTAATGGGTTCACTGGCTGAAACACTATGAGTTCACCCAAATTTTCGGTGGTATACAATATATTATCTGCTCAAAAATCAATGGGGTCACTTGACCCCGTAACCACGGTTGTAATCTCGCCCTTGGTTGCAGCGGGGGGCGTAAAACCGTGCTAATTAGCACCAATGACACACTACCGTCAATGATTACCAACACCTAAAAAAACTCGTATTAAAAACATAAAAAACGAAAAAAAACGAACGAAAAGCATACGTAAAAAATGTTTCACAACGCAGGCGAAACGTAAAAATATAAAACAATATAAAATGTTTCACAACGCAGGCGAAACGTAAAACATATAAAACAATAAGTCGATCTAGGACCAGCGCGCTACAACTGGGCCGTTAAATGAGGAAAAAATAAGCGTAAAAATGTTGAATTACAGATGCACGCTGCGGCGTGAAAACTAGCAAAATTTAGACCAAACGGAAAACGAAAAAAAAAAAGTAAAATGTGAAAGTATATGAGACCAAAAGTTAAAAGTCAAAAATGTTGGGGTTAAATTGTAAATATGTAAAAGTTTTGGGTTAAAATAAAATAATTAAAATGTAAAAGTAAAAAACAAAAGATGAGTACAACCTACTAAAACATGTAGTACGACTCATGATGTAAAACAAAGTTGATAATTAGTATATATATAATTGTTATATAACAATCAACTTTCACACCTATCACACGAGGGACTTAATCCTAGTTATTTTTTCTATTAACTAACTCTCAGTTATCTTTTTTTATCTACATTTTAGTTTTTCCTTATGTCTCCACCATTTAACGAATGAAACTCTCCATCTTACTCATAATTTTTTTTGCTACTTATCATATTTCATACAGTTTATAAATAGGATTCATATTTTTTTACATTCACATAGACTCCCTCTCTAATAGACGAGTTCTTCCTTACGAACAGTTGCTACCCTTTCTCCATGCGTCTGCCGGCAATCATCCTCTCTCATCCACGAGCGTCTTACGAGCGTCCATTAGTAATGGTCTTATAAGTGAGTTTGTATAAGAACCACTCTATAATTTGCAACAAAGTGAACCTTTGCTCATGCTTAATATGTTGGGGGAGATGTTAAGATATAAGACATTGATATCTTCACATAAAAGAACTAAAAGTGATTCATTTACTTAATTTTTCAAATGAATTTTATTTAAACATATAAATCTATTTATTAAATCTTGTTTTTACATATAGTAGCTACGTTACCTTTACCTACTGGTTATATGGGTAGATGATGTACCAACATTAACAAGAAACATAACAGACGTAAAAATAAAAATAAAAAAATAAAAAATAAAAATAAAAAATTCACATTAAACATCAAAATTACATTATTACAAAATCAAAACACTAAATACAAAAAATCAATAAAGTTTATGAACTTACGTATACTAATCAATCGATGTTACAAGTACAAATCAATCGATGTTGAGTTTCGCGAGTGCAGGCGGTGTTGGAAAACTCTGATCATCGGTCCAATTTGTCTCGCCCCAGTGTTTCAACATCGACTTCCATGAGCACAAGTTGTCGATACACTTTTTTAGTCTCGGGTCCCGTATCTTAATCTTCCAATGCCCATCGCTAAACCCCGCCTTTTTGGCCTCCCTTCGGTCCCACTCAAGTTGTGCTTTTTGCCTTGATTCCAACAGGCAAAACTGATGCAACTGAGTGGGCATTGCATCATGTACCTTCCACCACCGTTCATGAGCAACATCGCTCGCAAACTCTTGGAATATATCCGAATTCCAATTGCAGTCATAATCCCGAAAACATAACCATGGTTTTAGCCCGAGGTAATGGAGTACGTAAAGCTCGGGCGGGTCGGCCCCAAAAAGCCGAGTTTTTTTCTCTTTGGTTTCTTCGTCGTCGCCGATCCAAAAGTTTTTTAAGAAGTTTATACTCTTTGGGATTCGATGCCACCAAGTGAAGATCTCGTTTAAGTACCCTTGATCGCCTCCGTTATACGATACTATCTCGTTGATATGACTCATTAGAAGATTAAACGTACAATTAGACGGCTCAATAACCATCACGCCCGAGTTGAACAACGTCCCGTTGTTACCTGTGGCCGAGATCTCAGGCATCCCAAATAGGAAATCGATGTTCCGTAGAATGAGCAAATCGGCATCGATGAATATGATCTTATCGTAATCGGTTAACTGCCATAACCGGAACTTGCTATAGTTCCATTCGTTGTATGCATTCTTTTCGGCTTTCGGGTTTCTTATTCGTTGAATCGTGCGAATCTTCCATCCCGCCAACTCGAGCCCACTTCGATGGTAATCAGTTATCGTCTCGTCTACAAGTATCACAAGATCACGGTTCGAACCTGACATCCGAATGCTTTGTGCTGCGGCAATCGCCCCACAAACATACACATGAGCCGAATGTAGGATCGTCACATACGCCTCCCTTCTAGCATTCCCAATATAATCTCCATCTTTTTAGTGAAAATGAAATAAAACCAACATGTTCGTTAAATATAAAAAAAAACATTGCCTCTATCTCAGAAGATATATTCAATAACAAAATTGTTGTATAAAATCAAACTAACCTCGAGGTTTAAAAGGCAATGCAAGTTCACATGATCCAACCGGTAACTGAATCTTTTCACGCAACACCTTCAAATCCGGTTCATACAACCACACGTTTCCCCGACGAACCACGAGTTCTTTGCAAAGAAACAGGTTCGGGATGGGGAAACACTCGGTAACGAAAAGCAGGTGGACCTGGCGGTTAGATCTATACGAACCAGCGAGCCCAGCGGCTGCAAGCTGCAAATGCAGCCTAGCAACATCTCTTGACCAATTCCCCTCATTTCTACAAGGAAGCTTAACCACAATCAGATCAATAATCTTCCGAGGTACCTCGAGCTTCGGGAGGTTCGGGCAGGTTGGGACTTCTTCTTCTTGTTCTTCATCAATCCATTCGGGATACAACGAATCCCACGTCACATTTTTTTCAACGTGATCAAGTACAAGATCGACGATTTGATCCTCATTAACTAGCGGAATTCTCGTCTTCCATTCGCTGATTTCATTCTGGTGAAAATTCAACAATCCAATCCCATGGATCTGTTTTTTAGTAGATAATATGTTTATAACACTTGATAAATCATCCCAATTGATTTTTGAATGTGATATGTATCTTTGATCAATCTTACCACCCAATTTCCACCTGTTTGCAGATAATCAAATCAAACTATTAAAGAATGATAATAAAGCCGAGTGAAAACATCAATCATAAACTGTGACGGAACTAAGATAGGGCGCGCAACAGGGTCCACCGACCCTCTTGTCGCAAGAATTTATCAGTTTTTTATATATAAAAAAGCTGATTTTGTTTTACAAGAAAAACATGACTTGAAATTATATTAACGTGTAATATATGTGTACATGAATATTATATTTATACATGTGTACACATTAATACTTAGTATATGTACTATATTAACGTGTACATGTGTATAAATATAATATACATATACACGTGTACACGTTAATACTTAGTTGCAGTTGGTATATATAGAAGCTTTAATTCCGCCACTGGTTATAAAGGTGAAAGTGATTTACAGTACATTGAAATAGCATGAGGAATGTAGTTGTCATGGTGGTGATGTCTGTTAAGAGAGTAAGTGATGACAACGAGAGTCGCGAGCATGACGACTAGTAGCATCGATTTAGATGGATTGTGCTTGCAGTTGCCGGTTTTATCATGTGCTGTAACGGGAATTGGCTTCCCGTCCTCCTCTGATTTGCTTCTTTGAATCCTTCTTTTGCATATTTCGTCGCTGATATGGTTGTTTTCAGGCAAAAATGAAACAATGTTAACACTGATCAATCTATCTTAATTGTGCTTAATATGTTTTCATGTTATGGTTGTAATCATCTGATTAGCTTCAATTTTTTTCTTCATTTAGCTATTATATCTGTGTACATATATTGTGTGTCATGTAGTATAAAGAGGGATCTTTGCTACAAGCATAGAAAGGTTCCACGATACCAAATGCGTATATGCTTGAATTATAGGACTATTGGTAGTTGCGTCAATTTAACTATAAGCTATATTTTTTCAGTAATATACGTAAAGTTGAACGCACCATATAACAAGTTTGAAGTATTGTTGTAATGAGGAATAATACTTGCGTAAAAAGCTCATTACATACATGGATTAGATCTAAATGTTGGAAATTGTTGTAATTGAATGGATATATTATCGTAATCAATGATGCATCAAAACTCATTAAAACATAATCAGAAACGCAGATTTGTACTCATTGTTATAATTTGTTAGACACACCTACAACTAGGTTAGATGTATTGGTCTGAATAAGATTGCATGAAACCCTTTAACAAATGTTGGTTTTTTTATGAATAATATAGGAACACTAATGTCAAGTTTAAGCAAGTAAAAGTCTAGATTATATTACATAACTTTAGACAAAATGAACTATATTAAAGACATCAGTGATTTAAAAAATTGTTGAAACTATTATTCAAATGAAAGGTTAAACATGCAACCATATTTCTTTTTTTTATCCAAACATATTCAAGTTTTTATTAATTACATTTTAAGCACCATATTAATTTTAATCATTAATCAAAATCCGATTATATGTTTTCCCAAAATAAATCTTATTTGATCGTGTATATTGAAAGATATTAAGTAAATTGAAGCTTATATTGTTCTAAGGTCCCAACTAAACGTTTACGTTTTGTAATTTAACATTATACAAATTACTATTCGACATTATTCTGAACTATAATTTATAATATACAAAGATCCTTATTTAACTAAATATGAAAATGTATTATATATATAATAATTTATCATCATTGTAGTACTTTAAATATGGTCAAATGACCATATCAATGATGAAATTTCTTTCACCAACCACATTTCGGTACATACTTCAACTCGACACATCCACTTTCATTCACCTACCAATCTTTATCCATAAAATATTCTAAAAACAAAGCACAACCATATATAGATGTCGAAGGTTTCTTTAACTATGATGTAAAAAATTTATATATTGCATATACATATATATAACCATGATAAGGGTGGTGGTAGTGTACAATCAGGTACTTTTTATAAAAATCCGCTGCAAGCCTTCAGGAAGTTCCAAGTTATATATTGCATATACATATAACCATTGATAAAAAAATCTGTGTATTACCTTCATCTAGCAAGATACTATCGAATTGCGTTTAAAAAGTATTTACTTAACTGTTGTATTAATTTTACCCTAAAATAAAGATGAAGGTGACAAACGCATGCATGCATGTTAAAATGAAAAAACCCTACTTAGGATCCGATTTCACTTCTAGATTGTATTTACTCTATTTAAAAGAGCGATCCCACCCTAGTTAAATCATGAGAGTAATATATTTGCAAACACCCCTTCGGATATCATAAGCGATTAACAACACGTTTGAGTATAGTTTGTTGACGGAATGGCTCACACAAAGGTGACAAACTTCGAACCAAAATTCATATCATTGTAACTTTTTTAGAAACATGAATGGAACTAAAAATTGAAAGTTTGAGCACACGTACTATAGTGGAAATGAAACTGATCGAGAATTGAAAGTTGAAACATACTTGGAATATGGCGGTCTGGTCTCCATGGGCAGGCGTCGATGATGTGAAGATTTTGGGAGAAGAATAATCGAATGAGGGGAATATGAAGATACGAATGTAAATGGATCATCAAAGCTAAGAGAATGACAAGCCAACGTATGTGTGACTTGATGGTAGTATGTATCTTTAAGTAATATGAGTTGGTGGGGGTGATGGGGTGGGATAAGACAACTAGAAAAAGATATTATAACTTCTCTTGTAATGTTGGACTCGTGTTAAACGTAGACCACAAGTCAAGCTATTTTTAGTCTTGTTTATAACATAGATCTCATTTGCTAGTTTTATATTAATTTGAGAATAATATAATATGTGTGTGTGTATGAAAGAAAAACATAATGATGGAACCTTTTGTTTATATGTAACTGTAAGAACAACAATGACATGTTGTTTAGACAAGATGTGTGGTTGGGTTCGGGTTAGGTGACTTTCCGGTTCAAGTAACTCGATTGACAGTTCTCTTTTTTTTTTTTAGTTTAACTATATTATTTATGATTTGATTATTAACGGATTATATCCCAAATACATGACTTGATCGACAGTATCACATATGTTTAGATATTGACTATGTACGTATGCTATCTATAATCTATAATCTATAATTAAATACTAAATATGGGTACATATGGTATCTTTCTAGCCGTTCACTAGGTGTCACGTTTGCATTGCCACTGTCGTTATATCCTGCAATCTCAAGTTATAATGAATTTGGAAACTATTAACTCATATCAATTAAATAGATAATATATATATTTTTACTTATTACTTTTAAAGTATTTGACATTTTTCTAGAAGTTATAAAAATATAGCTAATTATGTTAACAAATAATGATTAAGTTATTAATTTTAATATTAGCTTTAACAATTATTTTTTATTTTTTTAAAATAAAAGTTTTTGTCATATTGTCTTTCAAAATAACATTTTTCTTTTAATTAATTTTAAAATTCATGACGTTATTCATATATTCGGTAATGTTTATTTTAAACAACCTTCCATTAATAGGACTTTTACCCATACTTTATCACATTCAATACCATTACACAAAGAAGTACTTACATCATGTACAATTAGTTCTTAATTTTAACTGTCATTTGTCTTAGTTACGTATTATTGTTACATACTTTCATAAATTTTATCAAATTTGTTCATTACTTGATATTTATTTTTTATTTTTCTGTTCAACCATTCTACCTTCATTTGGTTCGCATTGTGGAACGACATAATTTATTGATATATGACAAACTTTTTATTCTAATTTATCTCCATCATATATATTACTATGAATTTATTTACTCATGTGTCATTTTAAGTATTTATCAACCCGCGTAAAACACGTGTCACTAACCTATACTCTTCTAATATATAACTAAACAAATGGGTATCATCGATGGGTAATTATGATGACCACAATCAGTTTATAAATGACAACAAACACCGGTAAAAAGTTGATAAAGAATTCCATTATTAATATTTTTTTAACAAATATAGCATGGAAATGAAAGCATGAAATGACATTTACCATTCTAATTACAATAATTACTAAAGGGCCTTGCTCGGTATCAAGGTGTTTGGAAAAGATATCCCTCACCAAGACGTTGATGTTTTAGCCTTCGCAAATACTAAACTTCATAACTCCTAATATGTGTTCGAGTCAACCTCTCCAGAAACACATGTCAAACATACCCCGTCAATGGACGAAAACTATCCATTTGGGATCACTAATGTTTGTTCCTTTGTAAAAATGGTATGATATAGACATATAACAACCAATGATCTTTTTGTCTAATGGTTCAAAAGGATATGAGAAGTTTTGTTTATTTTGAAGATCATGGGTTCAATCTAGGGCCGGCTCATGGGTAAGGCAACCCAAGCAAGGGCCTTAGGCCCCCGTATTCCTAGGGCTTCCGATTTCAATTAATCTTCTATATGTATGTGTTAAATGGTTTTGGGAGCAGCTCAGTATAAGTTAGGTAGAACCGGCCAACAGGAAGCTAAAAGGAGAAATCAAGAAGCCGCTTGGAGAAATTGAAAAGATGAATGGTAGAGGTCAAGAAATCGACAGCAAAGATCATTTCCTACAGCTCTCTCCTACTTCGTAATTCAAAGCTCTTGTTAGTCACGACTTGATTTTTCTCTAATCAAAGCTTCTTATTAGGTTTTTCTAGTTTTCTAAATCAATTAATTGTTTGTCTTGTTAATTGGTTGTCTACTATTAACAAGCGTTGCGATTTTGGTACTTAATTTTAGAGTTTCTTCGATGGAACTCAAATTTACTATTAATTAGTTCTTGTTTACTGTTGGAATTTTGGATTTTTGGTTTTCTATTGGAATTAAAATCTTAGTGTTGATTAGCTATGTTAATAACAAATGTAAAATTTGATATTTGTAGAATACTGGATGTCTATGTTCAAAGTTTACGGCATTTAGATGTGAGGAGACATGCTCAAAGGTCTAGCCTCTCAATCACACTGCTCCAATCACATAGTTAGTTACCAAACAGTCTTAAAAAAAGAAGATGCCTTAAAAAGATTCAAAATAACCAACAAGGTATAATGGACTCTGGAAGTGTAGAACAACATTACGAGGCTGATGTCACGACCTGCCTAAAATCAAGTCGTGTATCTCGGATTCCGGAAGTTTCCGGAAACATACGGAGGCATATAGGGCTGTCCGAAAGTCTCCGGAACAGCCTAAACGTGTTGGAATATGAAGGAACACAAGGAGAGATCCAAAACAGCCTTGAAACATCAAGAATGATCAAAATATTCACCAAGAATATCTAGGAGATGGGCTGTCAAGAAAGATCTAGAATAACCTTCAAAGATCTAAGAAAATATCATGTAAATATTGTAGTATTAGAAAACCCTAGATCAAAAATGATCTAAATACATGAGACTAGTATAAATAGGTGATGAAGTCCTCATTTGTAGGTACCCAAAAATCCATACAAGTCTTGTATAAAGCACTTGTAAAACACACTTGTAAACCTCCTTGTAAACAATACAAAGTCATTTGTATTACGAGCTTGCAAACGCTTCCGCATCGTAACTTTAATTGTTACTTCGTTTGGGTCACAAAGGCTGAACTTAGAATGATTCTAAGTGCCGCACGAGAGTTATGAAATCACTCCGTGACACTGTGCAAACGAGACGAGCCGTTCGTGAGCTACTCAAGATCGAATCGATAAAAAACTCAAAACGAGCCGAGGTTTATCGAGCTCAAGCCGAGCTCGAGCTTGAAAAAAAGCTCATTTAGTTATCGAGCCCGAGCTCGAGCTTCACGTATCGAGCTCGAGCCGGCTCGCGAGCCTAAACGAGCTTTTTATTTATATATGTTTATTTAATTTATTAAATATATTATAAAAATAATACTTATTATATATAAAGTTATGATAAGAAAAACAATTAATTTAATATGTATAATGTTATATATAAAATATATAATTATAAATATATATCAAAATTAAATATAAAAATCTTAAAAATAAAATTATAACAAATAAACGAGCCGAGCCCGAGCCGAGCTCGAGCTTGAAACAGTATTTGTCGAGCCGAGCTTGAGCTTTAAAAATAAAGTTCGAAACGAACAGGGCTCGAGCTCTCCTAAGTCATCACGAGCCGAGCTCGAACTCTCCTAAGTCATCACGAGCCGAGCTTGAGCCTATACGAGCTCGAGCTCGGCTCAGCTTGTTTGCACCCTATTTGATCATAATCAGGCTATGGACTTTAAAATCTATATCTATACTATATAATAAATGAATAACTTATGTTGCACGTGACATCTTTTTAAAGTACCTTCTAGCTTATTTTCCCGTCAAAATCCAAATACAATTAATCAAGTTAAAAATCTCACATTTATGGCATCCGTTTTATTTAGTATTCTTAATTCAATCCTAATTTGAAATTAAAAATTAAAACATACTATACATAAATTAACTTTAGAAATCGATAGTTGACTCAATCAAAAATTTCTAATACTTTTTAAGTCTAAATGTATCACCATATTTGATTTCCTAAATAACTTTATTTATACTAACTAATTGATTTCACTTATTGAAGCTATTAGATTTCCTAGATAACTTTATTTATACTAACTAATTGATTTCACTTATTGAAGCTAGTACAAATGTCTGACAAACTCGATAATTATTAATTTTTTTAATAATTTTAATTATCAAGTAATAAATATTTTTACATTGCTACCTTTTGTGATTTTAACAAAATTTATAATAATTTGAAATCCATATAATACAATATTAATACATTATAAAGCAGAGAAAATTAAACTATTAATCTTAGATAAAGATGGTAATATTATAAATAAATACAATATAAAATGTTGTATACAAAATATAATTTAAATATCTATGAATTATAAACATTTTTTTTCATTTCGTCTTTTCTTATTTATTCAGTTTGTGTATCACACATGTTTTAACATAGTAAATTTAATAAAAAAATGGGTTTCAGAACTTTTTATGTTAAATATATAATTAAACATACTGATATGATACAACGTGATAGACAAACAGATATTGACAAATTGTTCAGAACACATTTTACACTAGTTTAAATGATTCCATTTGTGGCATTCAGATGTTTCCTCTAAATTTTCAGATGAGATTTTGGATTCCCTCTTATGAAGCTTTCATACAGATTTAAAGAATCGCGAATCTATTCGTATTCCGGGCATCAAGACACCACATAACCGAGCCCAAAAAGAGCAAAGATACCATCAAAACCGATAAATTTACAAAAAAAATAACGTATTCTGTCAACATTTGACACGTCCCGACCCCTATACCCTAAAACCTTCCATGACTGAACTACAAAAAAGGTACAACAAGAACTTTAGACCTATAACTAGTAACTTTCTCATCTATATCAAATGGATGAACAGTGGCACTACTAAAACTCATATTACCAGATTTGATGACTAATTTAGACAGCCAAAACAAGAAATTATAGCCTCGTCATCTTTGAGTAAAAACGAACCTTGCTAATAGATGCGGAGTCTGATGCTAATGAGCCCAGAACCATAAAAATCTACGTAGAAATTGTAGGCCTGAAGGGGCATTATCTTTTTAATGATGAGTGGATCCCTGTTTGGTTTGAGCAAATGCAAGAACAGTCTGGTTTACTCAAATGCCTCTGGACAATCCTCTTGTCACGATTGATCATAAGATTAATGAGTGGTAGTTTTAGAGAAACCTGACGCCAAATCTCGTTTACTGTCCCATCTGGAGCATCATATTCAAAGTAGCGTTGCACCTAATTAAATGATAAGATTCACCACCTTCAGTTACAGCTACAACAATATAGAGCAATCAAGAAAATTCTAGGCCAAACAACTATATATGGTTTCAGAAAACGACAAACCAAACCACCAGATTAATGGGGTCCGTCAGACAGTTGGTTTGGCGGTTTGAACTGATTATTTTATGTCTTTTTCAAAATCATTAGATTGCATTCCAAATTTTAAAATAAGAAATGGTTCGTAAATATAACACATGCATATATAATCTAAAACCAGAACCCATCATAGCTTTGCTATGGATGGGATTTACTAGGTTTGGTGATGGTATTGCATACATATTCCAAAATTGAACAAAGTATAAATAAAAGGTTAAACGACCGGTATGATTACACAGTTGGTTCCAAGTCCCAAACTATCAGTCGAACCATTAAACTGCCAAACAAGAATCAGGAAAAAACCGTAAAATCTCAAACCGGCTGAACAAATTGACTTGCTTCGGTTTGAACAATTGAGTCAGTTTATAATAGTTTATGAACACCCCTACTGTTATATACAAATAGATCATCACTAAACCTCAATTGTAAGTTCATGGTAACCGACACCAAACAAATCCTTATGTTGAACAATAAATGAGAAAACTTCAAACTTCATTTTGGTGATGTTCCATAAACAACAACATTTCCCTTTTTCTCACAAGTTTCCAAATTACCTCATTGCAGACTAGTAACTCCTTAAAAAACTATTGATGGTAATGACGATGGTACATTAGATTTCTTATTTTCTCGTCATCAACGGGTAACTTAGATAGTTACTAACAAGACCAACTACTTATTGTTAAAAGTGTACTTAAGAGATGAGATGATTTTGCTAATGATGTGGTCTATGAATGGAAATAAAAAAAAAAAACTAATGACAAATGATTATAGACGCAATTCACGCGAATTATAGATTGCAATTCAAGCGAATTATAGATGGCAATATCTCCCCATTTACTTACAAATGGATGGATCCATATAAATTTATTTATAACTTTTGGAAGGAAATGAGTTAAATGAATTGGAAGTTGCCCATAATGTATTTTTAAGGCATAAAACCTCCTAGACCTTTTGTTCAAAACAACTAGATAATTGCTGAAATATGACAAATTTTCTAATCATGTTTCACACACTAATTATTTGTTTAATATAATAGAAATCAAGGACCAAAAAATGTTCTAGGCCAACCCAAACCAACTCGTTTCAAAATGCACCTAAAATCCTGTTTTGGCCAGAATTCATTTTACCTATACATTACCCAACACACACATTTATCCACCTATAATGAAAACGAGTAGACTGAGAATAGAGGTTGGACTAACATAGGATAATAAGTACCTTTTTCAACTCCTTTTGAAATTCCAAAATCCGGTCTTTCTTTACTCCCCTTAGCAATTTGGTCAAGTATCCTGGCTTTAGAGCTGAATCAGTGTCAACAAAAACAGCAATTTTCCTGTAGTCTATGACATCTTCAAAAGGAAGCTCAATATAATCACTGATTATAACTGGAACACACAAGCTCACAATGGCATCAAAAAGGCGACAAGCAGATGGCGTATCACCAGCTGGATGTAAACAGAACTTTGAAGTATGCATCCCTTGTGTCGCCATTCTTCTACTCTCCCTTGACTGAGAACCATGCTTTATAAAAACATCATTTTCACCCTCCAGTAACTGAAACAGCAAATCACGAATCTTTCCTCCCTGAAATATAATTCCAATCAGCTTTAGAGAAAGGAATTCAAACACTCAGTATCATACTTTGTATATAATGAAGTAGCAACTGACTATGGGTGTAGTACAAATTCATTTGCTAAGATTCTAAAACATCTGTACACAAACTTGTAGAAAGCAGATAAATTTAATCATATATTTTGTATATAATGAAGTATGACTATAATGGTAACATAAGATTACTTATTGCATATCTACATTCAGAACTACAAACTCAGCTGATGAACACACCTAAATTTGCTCTTAGAAACATATCAGTAGCATAATTAGAATCAAACTACACATATTCTTGATCTAATTTGCTCTTAGAAACACATTAGTAGCATAATTAGAACTAAACTGCTATGTGATCAAGAATCATACAGAACAGAAACTAACTCATACCTCCTTTCGATATCTATTCCCCATGAAGAACATCAACCACTTTCGATTCTCGACACCAATCTCCCCTCTGTAAGAATTGATCCTGTGTGAATAAGGCAGTATCACATCCTTCACCAAAGACGCCTGCTCCGAACCCAATCTCCCGAAATCCGAAACAAGCAAGACCCCATTTTTCACCCTATCAATAACCTTATACAAAGCATTGGGATCCTGACACACAAACACATGATCCCTCCCATTATTCCTCTTCCAATAATACTGTTCCTCCAACCATGAAATCAAAGCCTCCTGTGTCTCCTCATCACTATACCCCTCTTTCGGCACCACCCCACCGCGAACCGGGTTCGCCACCAAGCTCAACGACGAAAAAAACGACACGTAGAACAAATCAGCTTCATCAGGATCCGAAACCCTAGTCACATACGCACTGGATCTCCTCGTGTTGTTCAAATCAACGAACAGATGCCACTCAGCAGCGTGTTGATTCCCGGGGTACTTATGTGTTGTTGATGCGTCTTCGTTCCCCCTCCCACCTCGAGCAATCTCGTAGCTTTCGATTACACCGTATGTGAACCTTCGGGGCAAATCGTACATGTAAATTCGAACTGTTTCTTGGGGGATTTGGAAGTTGGTTTGAAGGGGTACGTTGGGGTCTGATTTGGGGTAGATTGATGTGTAGAAGAGGGCGTAAAAGGCTAGGATGAAGAGGATTGTGGCTAGGGTTGGTTTGAGGATCGATTTTCGGCCCATTTTGGCTAGGGTTTGATCGGATTTGTGGGGATTTAGAGATGAAGATGAGGGGATTGAAGAGGTTGATGAAGATGACGATGAAGATGATGAGATTGCTGATGATGATGAAAAGGGTCTGGGTTTGATGGGTCTTTGATTAATCATGACTGAGTGTTGGTAGGGGTGAAGTCAGCTTAGGGTGATCGTGAAGGAAAGTTTCTTGGAGAAATATATGTCAAGTGTTTGACAAGCTTATGTTTTAATAATATTTTGTTTTGTAAGTTTCAACTTCATTTTACAAGAAGTTGATATAATTTCATTCTTAGACTAGAAGCAGTGATGTTGTTTAGGGGTTTTAAAGTTGTTGATGCGAATACAATTGAGATGTTAAAATTATTACGTTCTGGTTAAATGGAGGTTTTAAACTCATTTTTAGTCAAATTTTTAACGGACGTTAAAAAAGATGAACAAATTTAATTTTTTTCATTTTCAACTAAAATTCAAAATTCAACTTGCACAGACACTTGTGTAAGATCCTTTCATTAACCGCTTTTGTTAAAGTATCAGCAAGTTGGTCTTCTGATCGGACGAATGGAAATGTAATGATCCTTGCTTCCATCATTTCCTTGATAAAGTGTCGATCTACTTCTATATGTTTTGCTCGATCATGTTGTACGGGATTTTCTGAGATTTGTATGGCAACTTTATTATCATTCATGATCCGGCTTGTTTCATGTGGTTGATATTCTATCTATGTCAGTAGCCTTCGTACCCATAACATTTCAGTTAACCCTCTTGCCATTCCTCTGAATTCAGCTTTGGCACTTGAGAGAGCCACCATTTTTTGTTTTTTGCTTCTCCACGTGACGAGATTCCCCCCCCCCCCCAACTAAACTAAAGTATCCTGATGTTGACCTTATATTACCTTTATCTCCTGCCCAGTCTGCATCGGTATACACTTGAGTTTCTAGATGTGTATTTGGTTTGAACAAGACTCCATGGCCAAAAGTTCCTTTGAGATGTCTTATAATTCTTAAGACTGCATCCATATGAGCTGTTTGGATTTGATGCATAAACTGACTTACCACACCCACTGCATAAGCTATATCGGGTCGGGTGTGTGAGAGGTATATCAACGTTCCTACCATTCGTTGGTATCTTTCTTTGTCAGCTAGTTCTGCATTTTCCTCCATGTATAACTTTTGGTTTACAATCATAGGAGTATCTACTAGTTTGCAATCAAGCATACTAGTTTCTGCTAATAAGTCAAGAGTGTACTTCTTTTGACACATGAAGATTCCTTGTTTTGATCTTATCTCTTCAATCCCAAAGAAGTATTTAAGCCCCCCTGGGTCTTTCATTTTGAAATCAGTGAATAAGTTCTCTTTTAGTTTGGCTATCTCCTCTTTGTCATCTCCTGTTATAATCATATCATCAACATAGATTATTAGATAGGTTATATGGTTGTTTCTCAGTTTGAGAAATAGCGTATGATCTGAGTTGCTTTGCTTAAACCCATACTTTTTCATAGCTAAGGTGAATCTTCCAAACCATGCTTTAGGAACTTGTTTTAGCCCATAGAGGGACTTTTTCAGAAGACACATTTCTCCTTTCCCAAAATTATCGTTGAATCCATCTAGAGCTTCCATATACGCTTCTTCTTTTAGTTCTCCATGTAAAGAAACATTTTTTACTTCAAATTGATGTAGATTCCATTCTTTATTTGTTGCTATGGAAAAGAGAACTCTAATTTTGTTCATCTTTGCAACTGGAGAAAAGGTTTCAGTGTAATCAATCCTGTATGTTTGAGTGTAGCCCTTGGCTACAAGCCTGGCTTTATATCTTTTGAGATTACCATCGGGCTTGTATTTAATTGTAAAGAGCCAACAACATCCGACGGTTTTCTTTCCTTGCGGCAAAACATGTTTCTCCCATGTGTTGTTTTTTGTCAATGTTTTCATCTCTTCTTCCATTGCATCTTTCCAGTGTTTTGATTTTAAGGCTTGTTCTGTATTGGTAGGGATTTCTTCAGAATACAATGACGAAGAGAAAGCTTTGGCTTCCTTGGACAGATTTCCTACGGCTATGTTTGCCATATGATACCTACTTCGCCGAGACTTCTTTCCTGGAGAATATCTTTTCGATGGGACTCTGTTTGTCCTTGGTGGGATCACATATCTTCCCGGTGTATCTTCCTGTATAGGATGACTCTCTTGTTCTTCATTTTGCTCAGCCGGTGTGTGAGAGCTTGGTCGTGCGTACTTTCATTTTGCTTTGCAATTTCGTTAGTGGTATTTTCAAGAATTTCAGTAGAGTCAGACACAGAGCTAGGGTGATTATTACTTACCTCAGGTATCAAGTTGGGAGCAGTTTCTGGGGTGACACTAATGTTTGGGTCATTCGTTTTTGTGGAAAGGGGAGACTCATTTTGGGTGATGTGGCTCTTTCCATATTCTAACCAACTTAATGTGTCAAGACTTTCTTTCTCCCCCTGACCGCTATTTTGAGCGGCATAATAATACTCTGTTTCAAGAAAATCACAGGTCAGAGTGGTGAACATGTGGTAGGTTTTTGGATTATAGCACCAATATCCCTTTTGTGTTACTCCATATCCGACAAAGATTATATTTTCCTCACACAGATCAAGTTTTAATCTATGTGATTTTGGTATGTGAACAAAAAAAATGCATCCAAAAATCCGTGGTTCAAGTGTAAGAATGGAGGGCGGTTTGGTGAATTCGAAAAGGACTTGTAAAGGGGTTTTCAAACTTATAATTTGAGTCGGGAGATGGTTAATAAGATAGGTAGCAGTAGCAAGGGCTTCTTTCCAGAATATCTTTGGAACTTATGATTCAATTAGGAGAGCCCGAGTTATTTCTAATAGAATGCGGTTCTTTCGTTCCGCGACACCATTCTGTTCTGGAGTATAAGGGCATGTGGTTTGATGAATTACACCTTTGGTCTTTCATTATCTGATCGAAGAATTTGAATGTTCTTTTGAAACTGGGTTTGGGCCATGGTGTGAAATGTGATGAACTTGTCTAGGACCTCATATTTATTTTTCAATAGGTACACCCAGGTCATACGTGTGCAATCATTCACAAATGTTATAAAAAATCAAAAGTTTTGCCCTTCAATAATTGAAAATGGACCCATACATCCGAGTGGATTAATGAAAAAGGTGAGCTAACCCTTGTGTTATTTGTTTTAAATGTTTTTTTGGTGACTTTTAGCTAACACACACGTTTAGTGACTTATATTTGAAGGAAATAACTTCGAAAACAAAACATGCAAATAACCCGTAGATGGATGACCTAGTCTTCTATGCCATAGCCAAGCCTCTCGTTCCGTTGTTCCATGAGAAAGCATTACGGTACCATTTTCAGTCACCTCAACCACCTAATATAACCCTCGTCTTTTAGTGCCACGCCCAATGATCGCTCCCCTCTTGATATCCTTTAAGATACAAAATGTGGGTTGCATGAAAACAGAACAATTTAACTCCTTTGTTACATGACTTATCGATGGGAGTTTATGTGACAAGGAGGGAACGTATAGGCAATTGGAAAGTTTAAGTGTTGAAGAAATTTTAATGGTTCTTCTATTTTTAACATTCATTTTCTCTCCAATTTCTATTTGTATATAAGATTTTGTAGGTTTAGTTGATGTGTCAAAGTCTGATAGTTCATAAGTCATAGTATCATTGGCCCCGCAGTCAAATATCCATGACTGTTCTCGTATTTTATTATAGTTTCGAGCCAAATTTGCCATGCCACTAAATTTAGGGTGTTTTGCATGTTTACGAACAACAGATGGAAGAGGTTCTAGCCGGAGTATTTCCCACATATATTTTGCTACTAAACATATGGGAAATGATGCGATTGATCACAAATCTTGGTGATCCCGCATAGCAAGAATATTTACTTTGTTTTAACAATATAAGCATCATAACATAACTTTAAACGTTTATACATTAAAGAGCACATGTTATCTTAACATTCACGTCAAAGTAGAAATCATAGTCCTTTCATTTGGTAATTATATCAACATGTCATAAGCATAGTTATGTCTTGTCGTAATCATGGAAGAATTGAAAAATATATAACATAAAAGTCAAAACTCAAACTAAAAAAATAGTACATACGGTTGTAGTTTATCCTTCTATTTCAACATAGAATTAGCTTAATTATTAAATGAATCAAGAATGAATATCTACTATCTAGTCTATTTTGCATGAAAATTGGTGTTAATAATAAAAATGAGTTCATTATAATATTTAAAAGAAAAAAATACAAGTAACAATTAAACGGTAATTATGGATTTATTTTAATCATTAGCCATCATATTTTGAGAAGAATAAGTGGTGAAAAACTTGTTTAAAGTAGAAAACACGTGTGCCACTTCCTTCAAACCTTAATGTTTTCATTGAATTAAAATAGTTTAAAATATATCATATTTTAAACATAATAAAGTGTAATCTAAGCAAATATTTTCTCATTTAATTATAACCACTACTCAACATACTATTGTCAAATCTTTTATGGGTCTTTAAAATAATCCAAGTGTAAATTAACAATTAGATTAAACTAGATTTTTGAGATTCACCTATAAAGTGTTGATTCACATGTAATGTATTATTGCTTCATGTTCATAGCACTACTACACAATAAAAACGATTACCAGTCAAATAAGATCTTATATCGTACAAAATTCAATAGATCTTATTTCCTGTTTTGTTTAACCGTATCTTTAAGAAAAAAAATATATGACTAAAACTGCTATTGAAATCCCAATATTGAAAGGTCACACTCTAAACAAGTAAACAACGTTAATCAAGTTTGCACTTAAAAGCTTCTAACTTAAATAACACAATGTCAAGAAATAATCATTTCGTAGAACGATCAATATGAAAATTTCAAAAATGTAATATTACTATTTAGTGAATAATTAGTATAAGCCCCCTCGCGTTGTTGTGGGGGCATAAAATCGTGCCAAGTAACGTTAATCTTACACAACGTCGGTGACCCCATACAAACACCCACCGGCGAAACTTCATAGGGGCCAGGGGGGCCGCCCCCCTCTTTTTTCCGTCAGTAATGTCAATTTTCGGCTCAGCAGTGTAAATTTTCGGTCCGGTAGTGGAAATTTTTAATAAATATAGTGTTCGCCCCCTAAAATAGTTTACTTTCGCCTCCGCCCCCCCTAAACCGTGGTTCAAGCTCCGCCACTGCAAACACCGGAAGCTCGTAATTAAAAAGAAATAAAAACGAAAAAAAATAAAATCAGACGAAAAGTAGACATTGAACGTTGAACCACGCACGCGAAACGTAAAACATTAAAGACAATAACTAAGTCGACCTAGGACCCACATGTTGCAATGGAACCGTTAAACGGGGAAAATGTAGGCGTAACAACATTGAACTACACACGCACGCTACGACATGTAACTCTCAAAATTTAGACCGAATGTAAAACGAAAAATTTATAAGAGATGAAAAGCTTAGGGGGACAAAGTTGAAAGTGAAAAATAATAGGGGTTAAATTGTCAAAGTTGTAAAGCATTGGGTTTAAAATAAAAAAATTAAAACAATTAAATAGTTGTACTATATGCATAATAATGTGTACATACATGTTAGTAATTAGAATATATATGATAATAGATATATGATATTGTAAATGTCAAATATTAACACTACAAAATAAAGAATTGTTACCGATGGCCATATTTGTCGATAAAGGTGGTAACAATGAAATTCATCAATAATTCATCGTAGGGAATATGATAGTAGGTAATCTGTTTTGCAACAGTTTGTCGACGCATTAACGGACTCCCATTGTATGCTCGTACATTTAGCTTGAATCACCAATGGTCTTTCATAACATTAAGTGTATGTCTCCACCTACGGATACGTTTTGTCAATTCAATTATATCCTAATTTTTGTCTATTTTAAGATCATATAAATTGAATGAAAAAAATTCTAAAAAATAAGAATATAAGAACTTAATTACCACATTAACGCTTCATTTCAGCTTGTCCAATACAAATAATCTAAGACTTCATGAATTCCAATAATGAACCTTAGAAATTTGAAAATAGTAATCAATTGCAACTTAAAGTAACTTAAAATGGTTAGGAAGAAAGAGTTATTTACTTAGGAAAGGTAAATTAGGATGGAGGAAAAAAAAAGTTTTGATGTATGTCGAGGTTCATGGTTGATCATGGGTGTTAATTAAAGTCATAAACTGATACGACCAGTAAATTTTAAATGTCTATAAGTTGAATTTATCTAATAGATCCTTATTTGTTTCTAGAAATAGTTAGTTGTAAACTTAGTAAAATTTTGACATAACTTATAAACTTAGAGTTTTGATTATAGTGATGTAAATCAACATTAATATGTAGAACATGTTGATATGATTCTAAGATAATGTAAAAGAACTAGTAAGGTATTGAATGAGTTAGCTTGATAACAAGGCAAACTATGTAATTAAAGTTTGTTGTGCTCATTAAGTGTTTGATGTAATGCTTCAATCAAGAAAATCATGGAATTCAAGGGGTGTTAGTAGCCATGATTGTTCAAAGGAATGGAGATTATCTAGCTCGTATGACCAAGGATGGAAGCAAAGTTAAAGTAAATACCAGCCGAGTAAGATAAGTGGGTATTATTTTTCAGTGGAGTTCAAGTGACCAATCACTAATAATGATGAATCTAGTAAGCTAATTTGCTTGAAACTTATCATAATCAGGAAACATAACCATAAGATGGGGGTCTTCACTGTGACCACCCCGTATGAGAATAAGTATGTGTTTTTGGAGAAAATTATAATAAAGAAAATAAAATACAGTGAAAATAATATAATAAAAGAGCATTACCTAATCGTGGCATGTTTATGGTATGGTATATGGATCATGCCTTCTCTCTTTTTATTTTCATGAGGGCGGTGAGCCTCAAATGAATTGAAGGAGCATGTATGTTATGATTTGTGATTGTTTCCTTCTATTGGTGATGATGTAATATTTTTTTTTTTGTGGTGGCACATGACATACCCGTAAGTGATCCCCTCTCTCTTAACCAGGTCGGGTCATGCTATCCGGGTTACCTGGGTAGAAATTCAAGTTTTTACTCTTCCTACAAATGTGTTCACTAAATAGCAATGTACCTGGGACTTTTATTCGTTTTTGTTACACTATAGTTTTTTTTATCTGACTTGTTAACTAAATCTCTCTTTACTATCTATACTTCTGGGCTTCAGTTTACCGAATATTATAATTAACTACTGTAACAGAAAATAGGTTTTGATTTATTTCTATGGTTTTTATTTAGGTAACTACCTGTATTTGTAATTTCCAAGTTCACTTTGACTTTATTTAGTAAAAAACGGGTTAGTTGTCAAATTAGATAAAATAAATTATAATACTAAAATAGAACCGTCAACAATGTCTTAAATATTTTGCTAAGCTAATGGTGTTTGTCACTGTAGCAATTTTTTGTAACGTTAACCGGTTTGTTAAATCGTTACAAATTTTTTAAGTAAATTATCAAAAGAAAATATGATACTTAAATAGGAATAAAAAGATATAATTATTAAAGAAAACTAAAGACAAAATGATACATTTAGCTAAACTTAACGTGTTCTAAAAAAACTAGAAAAACTTGTGTTTTTAAGTTTTCTATTGAAGGAAACTGAAAATTAAAAAAAAAAGTAAGATATTTAAGAATGAAATGGGAAGAAAAGAAATAAACATTTATAATAATTTTATCGATTACTAATTTTACCATTTTACTAAAATTATTATTCCGGAAATAGATCATGAAGCCAAAAATTATAGATGTGAAATTGTATTTTTTTTCTTTCTTCAAACTGGAGAAACACATATAAATTTTAAACTTTTCTTTCTTAATACTCTAAAACACAAAAATACATTATATTTTTTTGTTCTTGTTTTTATTCTCTCGTTAATTTTTCTTCTCCTTTTTTTTTTTCCTATTAAACTTGAAACATAGGGTTAATCTTACCTAAAGTGAAGTGACCTAGCAACCCACTAACAGAGCTGACACACATTACAACAGTGGCAATATTACACACACACACCCCAATTGCTAGAGTTTGTTGGTGATCATCAAGTTAGTACTTTAGTATCAACCTTAAAGAACACCCATGGCTTCAAGATTATGGGCATCAAAAGCTGCTTCATACCTCAAGATCTCCACTTTCAACAGAGGTTTTGCTTCTGGTATTGATTTCCATCACCTTTCTACACAACTTTTGATCTCACTTCATTACTTTTTCCCCAAAATCTTGTCTTTTTGATCTAGGGTTTTCATGCCTTGAAGATCTCATACTTTCACTTAGGGTTTTTTGTTCTTGATTTTATATGATCCTTGTAGAAAAATGCTGCAGTTTGAAACTTTTTGTTAACCAGTTTGATTGGTTCTACGGTTCTACCTATAAAAGAACTAAACATGTTCGATCATGTGAAGCGATGTATGTTCTTTATGATAATCATCCCTTGGTTATTATCTTGTAAAAAGACTTGGTTTTGATAGTTGATAGTCAAACCCAAAGCCTTGTTTATCTAGCATGTCCACCGGAGGGTTTGTAGCCTAGCGGTATCAAGGTGTTTAGAAAAGGTGTTCATTCTTAAGTGGTTGACGGTTCAAGTTTCATAGTGGAAAAAAGTTGAAGTGTAAATTTAGGAGTAGAATAAGAGGGTGTGTGAGTTAGCCGTTCTAAAAGAATCTAGCGCTTCCTCTTTTCGATCGAAAAGTGGACCAAGATTTGGGGTTGCATTGTTGTGTTGACATGGCTGTGGTTGGATTGGAAACCTATTGGCCTTTGAAGGTATACCATAAGTACAATACCTAACAGCATAGTGTACAACAACTAAGAATATGCTTTGGTGGTGTACAAATAATCTACATTTGGGTCTTGAAACAGATGTGGATTTAAGCATATGACCTCTAAAAGGTATTATGCCTATGCGGTTATAGATGGCTTTGGGTTGAGTCTCCTCGGTTGTGATGTTTTGAGTTTTGACCTCCCCTACGTATTGCAGCCTGTCAACCGAGTGGCTTGTGCAAGTTAATCAATCAAGTGGGTATTAAGGTATTAAGATTTAGTTAATATAAATACAGTTAGTACAAAAATACACTTTTCCATTAAGTACCTACTTACCAAGCACTTCTGCAAGTTCAATAACAAATTTTATCATAGACACTTGGTTTTTGCTTAAAAGAGAAGGTAGCAAGCATTGTGTGGTTAACTCGTCATTGAATGAGTTAGTGAGCACTCACCAGCAGATCTGTGAATTTGGAATGTTAATGGTTAAAAAAAACCAAGCCAACAGTCGTGTTTCGCTTCAAGTTTTCTTGTTATTTTTCGCTGATCAAATGTCCTGGTGAACGTGGTGTGTGATTGCTCTTAATTGTCACATAACTTTCTGAACATTTTTTTGGTGGCCATAACAAAGTAATTGAATTCACAATTTTTGTGCTGGTTATATCACCCACAGTCAACAAAATTTATTCAAAAAAATATACATTTTAAACACTTAGGAAGTTACAGGGGCTTACATTTAGGCGTTTCTGTTCCTTTAGGGTATTAGATCTGTTTGATAACTCATGATTGTACATTTTCTGCTGCTTCCAGTTGTGAAGGATCTAAAGTATGCTGACTCACATGAATGGGCAAAAATCGACGGTAACACAGCCACCATAGGGATTACAGACCATGCCCAGGATCACTTGGGAGATGTGGTGTATGTTGAGTTACCAGAAGTTGGGTCAGCTGTAACCCAAGGTAACGGTTTTGGTGCAGTTGAAAGTGTTAAGGCTACTAGTGATATTAACTCTCCTGTTTCTGGCAAAGTAGTTCAAATCAATGAGGAACTCACCAGCTCACCGGGCTTGGTAAGTTCATTTACTTCCCATTTTTCGAGATCTAATGCATAGAAATCGCATGATTTTGTACAAGTGTTTGACCGAAAGTTATAGTTTGGTCCCTTTACTAAAACACATGAGGACTGCATGGTTTTATGGTATTTAGTTTTGGCTAATTTCTTTTGTAGAAGTGTTTACTTGGCTGTTGTTCATTGATGCCCAACCAAATTTTCTCACCTAACTCATTTCCACCAAAAAAAAATAAGATTTGAATTGTTTGCTCTTTGTAGAAACGATAATGTTATCGGTCATTAAGGGCAAATCTTTCTTAAAATGACGGTCTGTAGCCTGAAAGGTATACTAGTGGCTAAAAGGTCGCCGCACCATGAGGTGAACACATAAAGTTATTTGTTAAGTGGCCAAAGATAGTTTACTCAATGATGCTTAAACATAAAAAGGTGGTGTTTAGTGTTATTAATTTAATTGTAAGTATTTATGTTTTTAGGTGAATGGAAGCCCATATGAGAATGGATGGATTATAAAGGTTGAGATGAGCAACACTGATGAAGTAAAATCTCTAATGGATAGTGACCAATATTCTAAGTTCTGCGAAGAAGAAGATAATCACTGAGCTAACCACGCTCTCACTTGGAAGAGGTTTCTTTTGCTTGTGAGTGTGTTTGAGATTGTCTTTCTCTTCGGCTTTGCCTTCTGATGTTTGAATCGTATAAGACGATAAATAATAATCCATGGCTCGGTTTCAAGATTGCTAATTGGGGTTTTCTTTGAGAAACTTTTGATTTCAGTATTTTTTTTTTTTTTTTCATTTTGCAAGATTTGAGTGAAACCCTTCATCTTAAATGAGTGAATATTGCCACTCATGTATTCCATAAAATCGGATGAAAACACCCATCTGTTTCCACAGCTAATAGTTCCATTTCACTTACACAAGTTATTATTATCAATTGTGCAAAAACAAAATGTTGACTAGAGGGAAACCTGCAATTGGAATACATTTTTAATACTGTAAGTGTGGAGGATTGAATATGTTGCTCAAATTCATCAATGATGAAATACCCATTAGTGGAGGAAAGTTACAACAATGAACAATGTGGAGTGTAACAAAGACAAGAGCATTGACTAGTGGGCCTTCGGTCTATGATGTGGATTGTGGAATAGGGGCTTCTCTGTTTTTTCTAAAAAGGAAAAAACTTTCAATGTAGACCCACATACTACCCACCCCCCAAGGGAAAAAATTAGTAGTAAAAAAATAAAAGTTAAGGATTAGAGAATAGAGTTATGGTGGTGAATGATGTGTATTCGAAGTATTATAATGGGTTAGTAAGAGATCATTGAATGAGATAAATGGTTAGTAAAGGATCGTTAGAGAATTAAAATTTAAGAATTAGAGAATAATTTTATGTTCGTGAGAGTTATGATTGTGAATGATGTGAACAAAGATTAGACTGGTAAATGGTTTTATAACAGAGTTTATGGTCGTGAATGATTGTTGTAGCCCCACATATTTTTCTCCTTGAAATTAAATCACCATTCACACAATTTTTCATTTATATTCATGTTATAACCAACCATTGAATCACCTGACCAAATGGCACCGAACTAGGACCGATTAACCATCTACTGGTCTAGTCTTGGTTTGCGTTTCCGTCTTTCTAGTTTTTGGTGCCATCATCTCAACCCAGAGTGGTGTAGTCTACAACCCGTGAACACCTCTATCAAATACAAACAATCATTTAGCATGTTATATCTTATTCCGGGTACAACAAATAATACTCAATCAAAAAAATTATACAATATAAAATGTAATCACGTATCTCTTAATTTTAACAAACATATTCGTTGATCGTTATACAAATGAGCAAACTATGATGTTATTCTTGATAAAATAACTAAAACACTACATTAAATGAAATCAAAATTAAATTACATTACATTATTGGAAAGCTTAAATGACAAATCACAGCTTATCTAATTTTAATTAACAAAAACCCTTAATCTCACAACTTTAACTCTCATGGTTTTATCATTGGATCAAATCCCCACTCTAATTAATTTATATCAAACTGTTATAGACGAAGACTCGAATCTTTAATCAAGATATATAAAATCACCATTCTAACTCTTACGATTTTATCATCGGACGCAACCCACCCTTTAAAAACTTAGTATTTGCTACATTTAACCTAAGAAGAAGGGTACAACCAAAATATTGCTTGTTTGGTTGTTGGTGGTGACATATACCATGATAGAAAGTTACAATACAAGAGGTATCACAAGTACAATTACTCAATTCTCTTACTATTCTCTTTTCATCTCTTCACCCCTTTCTTTCTTCACACACCCCTTCATCATTTCATCGATCATAGCATCAAATGCTTATGAATTCATCACTAAACACTCCAATTCGCCCTGTAATGCTACCTGCACAATGGGTCTCCCCCAAATCCCAATTCACAACCCTAATCACACTCCCCTCAATACCCCCAAAAAGACTCCCACTTTCTGTTAAATCAGCGTCTCAAGATACATCAAACAGCCAACAACCCTCTTCATCATCATCATCTTCTTCAGAAACCCATAAAAAGAACCCACTTGCAGTTGTTCTTGATGTTCCCTTAAACCTATGGAAACGAACGTTGCGCCCTTTGAGCGACTTTGGGTTCGGTCGTCGGAGCATTTGGGAAGGTGGGGTTGGGTTGTTTTTGGTTTCCGGTACGGTGTTGCTTGCAGTTAGTTTGATTTGGTTACGAGCGTTTCAATTGAAGTCAAGATTCAGAAAGTATGTTGCAGTTTTTGAGTTTTCACAGGCTTGTGGGATTTCAACTGGTACACAAGTTAGGATCAGAGGGGTTACTGTTGGTAATGTGATTCGTGTTAATCCTTCTTTGAAGAGAATTGAAGCTGTTGTTGAGGTTAGTTTCAACTTTCAAGTTTCGAAAGTTTGTAGTTGTATGTGAAATTGTGAATCTTGATTGTGTGATTGTTGAGTGTGTTTGCAATGTAGGTTGAGGATGATAAAACAATTATACCTAGGAATTCGTTGATTGAGGTGAATCAATCTGGTCTTTTGATGGAGACAATGATTGATATTACTCCTAGAGATCCGATTCCGACGCCTTCGTTTGGTCCTTTGGACCCTGATTGTGTTAAGGAAGGTGTGATTGTGTGTGACAGACAGAAGTTGAAAGGATACCAAGGTGTAAGTTTGGATGCGTTAGTTGGGATCTTTACGCGTCTTGGACGAGAAGTAGAAGAAATCGGTGTTGCTAACACTTATGCATTGGCGGAACGAGCTGCAACAGTTATTGAAGAAGCAAGACCATTGCTCTTAAAGGTGTGATACATCAATCTAATAAATGTTTCTTGATAAATTTTGCATGATATCAGTTTTTGTTGAATTTAAGTCTGCTTAATTTAGCTGGGTTTAAATAGAGTCTATGCCGCCATTAGCTTTCACTTTAGTGTTTGCTTTTTCATACGATCAATTTATGAAAGAAACATGAGCTAAAACGCGTAAATTCTTCATTGTACCGCCTTATTAATCCTTAGATTGGTTGTGCACTACAACCCTTCTTGAATATAGAAATGCTTAACTTGGGATTTTGTAGTTTTGAAGTTTAGTAGAGGAAGGCTTTTTGTTAGGTTGTCTACCATTTCGGTTGTGCAGGAAGGCAGGTTAAACACACCATTATCGATGTTCTTTGTTGAAGTATTGGTCTACACCTATATGTTTTGCTCAATCATGATAGATTGAATTATGAACTATACTAACTACAACTGGATTTTCATGCTATAACTACATAGCTGAGAATGCACTTGGTTAAACCAAATGCCCTTACATATACATGAGCTACCCCGTGCAATTCTTCCTCTCTCCAGCTCCAGGGTTTACCTATTGCTTCTTATGACGCCATGTCACCAAATCCCCCCTAACATAGGTGCAAGAAGTGCTTGTTAACTACCCAGACACCCATTATTGACCGCTATCAAATTTGTATTCATTCATAAAATTCCATTTACACCATACTTCCAATTTTCATGTTGCTAGACCTCACATATTGTCTTCTTCCATAACCTCATTTTGTCTTACACAACTTCTTTTGATACAGCTCCACGGGTCAACCCAGCAACCCATGGGCACTTCAGTGAGTTATTGAACAGTGGGTTATTGAACCCAAGTGGGGACTAGTTTGACCCATTCAGCCTTAGTCAAGAGTAGTAATTAATTAGTGGCTGAGTGGGGAAGTGAAAGAGGTTACACAATTGATAGTAGTATTTGAGTGGGGAAGTGGAAGTGATTACTTAACTGATAGTAGTAGTATTAATAGTTGTTTTTGTTCGGTAATTAGGTGTTGAGTACTTTGATTTTTCTCTGGTCTTGTAATTTGGAGACCGGTCCATCTCGAAGAGGACCTCAGTGTGTTCTTGTTTTCTTGTTTAAGTTCAATCAAGTCGACTAGGTTTCTATCATTTGGTTCCATTGCCGGGAAACACGATGGCACCAAACACCCGGAGCAATCCTGATGGCAGCAGTCAATCAGACCCCATTGCTGCTCAGTTGGCAGCTATAGCCGCCCGGTTTTGAGTCTCTTAAGGCAGATGTTGCCGCTCTCAAGTCACGGGAGACTTCACGAGGAAAATCCAATAGTTTCTCAGGTCGGTATGAGGAAGGAGAGTCCTCTGGTCGACAAAATCACCACCGTCCATCGACTAAGATCACGCTGCCTGCTTTCAACGGTGGGGACCCGAGAGGGTGGATTTTGAAGGCGGAGAAATTCTTCAGATATTATAGTGTTGCTGATGAGGATAAAGTCGATGTGGCAGCCATGCATCTCGAGGGAGACGCCTTAGATTTGTACTCTTGGTTGTCGGTTGATCAAACCGTGACCTATTGGGAGGAGCTTGTGCACGCCCTTCACAAGAATTTTGGGCCGGCGGAATTCCAAAACCCGGACGAGCACCTCTGTAGCATCAAACAAACAGGAACCATTCAAGAATATCGTCAAGAATTTGCTAAAAGATCTGAGAGAGTATCCAATTGGCCGGATCACTGTTTATTGGGAGTGTTTTTGAATGGGTTAAAAGATGAACTGAAGGCAGACGTAAGGATTCACAAACCCCGTACAGTTTATAATGCAATGAGTCTAGCTGTGGAGTTTGAGTCGAAGCTGAGTAACATTCGATCGGGGCCTGTTTCAGTTACTGTTGTTGATACCAAAACACTACTACTACTGCTGTTGCTACCAACCCAACTGGAACATCTTCCCAAAACCCTCCGCCGCGATTTTCTGATGCTGAAAAACAGTCCCACTTCGCTAAAGGGGAATGCTTTCGATGCGGGGACAAATATGCGTCTGGTCATCGTTGCAAAACAGGAAATTTTCAACTCCTAGAGGCTGCTACTGAAACAGGAGGTCAAGCTGCTACAGATGGCGAGGGAACTCTGCTCAATCATGAGGATATGGCTGAAATCAGCCTTAATGCCATCTCGTTGAAGTCGCAACACCCCACCCTCACTCTTCATGGCACGATTAATTCATCTGATGTGCTGATCTTGATTGACTGCGGATCCACCCATAACTTCATCGCTCACTCCTTGGTTCAGCAAGTGCAGATACCAACAACAACAGTACCCCCTTTTGGTGTAAAAATTGGCAATGGTGACATAATCAGCTGTAATCAGGTTTGTAAAGATGTTGCGTTAAAAATATCGGGCCTTCAAATTACTCAAGATTTTTATCCATTCTCATTAGAGGGGGTTGGTGTAGTACTTGGCATTCAATGGCTTGCTACCCTAAATACGGTTCAAGCCAATTAGAGCAAGATGTTTTTGATTTTCACCATTAATGGGCAGGAATACAAGCTGCAAGGAGTCCCTCTGCCCACCCAAAATTCTGCCACCTTTCATCACTTAGCTATTGAGCCTTACAAGGAACAAGTGATCAGATGCACAGCTGGCTTTCCCCCTCACCGACTTGAGGACAAGTCGGTTTTCTGGGCGGGAAGTATTGATACTGCTCCACGGGTCAACCCAGCAACCCATGGGCACTTCAGTGGGTTATTGAACCCAAGTGGGGACTAGTTTGACCCATTCAGCCTTAGTCAAGAGTAGTAATTAATTAGTGGCTGAGTGGGGAAGTGGAAGAGGTTACACAATTGATAGTAGTATTAATGCAGTATTTTATTAGGGCTGAGTGGGGAAGTGGAAGTGATTACTTAACTGATAGGAGTAGTATTAATAGTTGTTTTTGTTCAGTAATTAGGTGTTGAGTACTTTGATTTTTCTCTGGTCTTGTAATTTGGAGACTGGTCCATCTCGAAGAGGACCGCAGTGTGTTCTTGTTTTCTTGTTTAAGTTCAATCAAGTCGACTAGGTTTCTATCATCTTTCCATATTGGTTTCTTGAGTGCTTCACATACGTCTCTCTGAGTTTCTTTCTTAAAAGGATTAGTAATAAAAGCTTGGTATGTACAAGAGATGTTATTGCATGATATGTCAAGTATAGGTATAGATTACTTCTTAGAGGCAATAGGAGGCTATGGTGGAATTATTTGGTATCTCGTGTCGTGATCGATTATCTTTGGTGTTTGTTTGGACTATAGAACATTCATATTGATTGGAAACTTGGCACAAACAAAAGTGGAATGCCTTTGTAAAGAATTTGCAATGGTTTTGATGCCCCATGTTGTTCCGCTTCATATGATTTGGACATTTGGTGATATGGTTAGACGTATTGAGGTGTTGGTCACAACTAGGTGAGAACCTGTTTCAGTTCCAACATGGATGGAAGTGGTATGATGTGTTGGTGGCACTCAAGGTACGGTATTGTTTCAATTTCACTTTCATGATCATATAGGGAACACATTATTTCAGCTTTTTAGGCTCATATAGAGAACATAATGACCCGTCTTGACGCACATTCTCGCCATGACGATGAGTAGAATAGAAGACAAGTAGTGCTTAATTCAACATATTTTGACGAAAAACATACTTAAAAGTGGGTGAGTAACCCATGAACACACGTGTGAAATGGGGAGTAAAGTTCAAAATGATCGAGGGAGTGAACTGTACAAATGCATTGTTTCCACAGACCAAGCTGATGAAACAGAAGGATATGGTTTTAGATGACTTTCAGATGATAAGGTGACATGATGTAAGGACGACTACTTTCGTATTGCATAGAACATGTTATAGATTGCAGAAGTTTTAAGATGTTAGGTTCGAAGACCCTATTTTGTTGGGGTGTAAACTAAGAGCTCGAGCTCGGTTCCTGAGCAATCTTCCTAGCTCGAAAGCGGTGGTTTGCAGTTATTGGTTTGTTAATGCTTTTTTTTTTTTTTAATTTGAAGGAGCTTTATATTCTTCATCGAGGAAATACACCCAAAAACTTATGTATGGTCATCAATGAAAGAGAAACCATGAACATGAAGTGTATGGGCACAACATGGACCCCAAATATCACCATGTAAACAAGGTAGACTCGACACATAATTTTCATGACCAAGATAAAGTAGTATGTTTGGTCCTTAGAAGCCTTACACTGCAAAGGCCTGCATATTATTAGTAAATAAATTTAGTGACAAATATATTTAATTCCAAAAGTTCGCCTGATCTACCCTTTGATGGCACAACAAGTCATCGTTATTACTAGAAATAGAAAGAACCGTTGCTTGCTTATTCTTGGAAATGTCATCCTGCCAAACATGCAATCCACATATGGACACAGCAGAATATATGAATCAGATAACATTCAATCGTAATAGTTATGTTTCTTACTAAAACCTCTTACCAACCTTTTCTCAGGTACAGGCCATGGCTGAGGATTTTCAACCTATGTTGGCAGAGGTTCGAGATAGCGGTTTGCTGCAGGAAGTCGAAAGTTTGACCAAAAGTCTCACTCTCGCAACAGAGGATCTGAGGTATCCTATTGGTTTTTACACATCTTTATTTTTAAGCATCTTTGTGCTTTTTATTATCCTGTTGAATTTACATACTATATTTCCGATTTGGCAGAAAGATGCATGCGTCAATTATGACTCCAGAGAACACCGAGTTGATTCGGAAATCCATATATACACTTGTATTTACTTTGAAGAACATCGAGGTTTGCAACTTCGCCAAGTCTTTCTTTTCCATTTTTTTTCTGGTTCTTTTCATGTTGACTTGTATAGGTCGCGTGATGTGTGGGTTGGGTTACATATAAAAAGGAGTCAGGTTGAAATCGGTCATTTTAGTATGGGGCAGTTTGGATTGACCTACAAGCATATCTTGTCAAATTTTCTATCAAATAACTAGTTAGTTAATTATAATTATCACTTACACAAACTATCTTATTACCATAATTATGTGAATAAAACAATTAGGAGGTTGGACTTCCGCCTATGAAATGGACTTTGGATGACTTTTAAACTGATTACGACTTGTCATAATACTATATTTACACAATGAAAAAGAATAAAATCAAATTTACCTATTTAAAACACACGAAATTTCATACTTACCTGTTTCAATGAATGCAATTTAAAATATGAGCATTATACCTTTTTTGTCTCCTTACATTTCCAACTCTAATATCCAAATGCAAGTTTTAAGGGAAGGGTATAAATGTTATAAATTTGAAAACGTGTATATTTGATATTATGATTTTTTTTTTTTTTGGGTGAATATAATATTTTATCTTGAAGGGGATGTATGAAATTATCCAGTTATCCTTGAGATAAAACACAACCCAAATTAGCACATATATATACGTTAATGGGTTTAAGTAACATTTCTTGATTAACATTGTGACTTTCAGAGTTTAACATCTGATATTCTGGGATTCACGGGCGATGAAGCTACAAGGAAGAATTTGAAGTCGGTCATCAAGTCACTCAGCAGGCTATTGTGAAGACCCTACACATGACTTAGAACCACAATCTTTTAACAGTGAAAATGTTTATAGATTCTGTTGTGATTCAGATTTTTTAGCATGCCAGGCGGATTCAACGGTTATCATGTTTTGCTAGTAGAGTCGGGATTTTGAAGTCTCGTAGAACATGTGATTGAAACGTCCCATAGGATTGAATTGAAACTTCGAGATATTGGAACTATGTATTAGCTGCTTTTTAGTATTGTATGAACAACGCATACATATGCACCCACGGAACAGGTTCTTCAGACAAACGCTTGTTATGGGATATAGAAGATTGAGAATGATGGTTTTTTTGGATGTGGTGGTGCAAAAGGCAGTGTTGGCAGTGAGGTGAAGGAGCGTTTGATCAATGTAGGTTGCCTTTTCTGTTAAAATAAGTTTCAGTACCATAAATTCAACGGTAAAATGCCAAATATATAAAAAAAACAATATATAGAGATCATGATTCAGAAAGGCATAATCTACATAGATATATTCATATCATCATGTAACAAATGCTTTACAACAATTTTAGTTTGGTTAACTTTGGTCAACAACTTCCCTCATCCTATCTTTCTGTTTTTGCCGTCGTATACATCAACATGATATCAGTTCACATGAAAGATGTGTTTTAATGAATTTACTGTCTCTTTGCCAACGTCTTCAACATACCCTTAACAATCTTCCCGAACCACATCAAGTTCATGGCAGCAAGCACCGATGGAACCATAAACACCAAAAGAACCCCGATTTCATGCATCTGGATCACCTGCAGGTAATTTCGTGGTACGAAGACATATCAAATCATATTCACACATATATTCAGAATCTTAGGTGTGTTCAGATGGGCATTTCTAAAATTTTTAGGTAATACCGAAGTACTGAACAACAAGAACCAGATAATCACTTGTAATATAAGGAGGTGCAGAAGAAAGTGTTTAAAGTTGTAATAATCAAATAATGACGTGTGTGTTTTGATGTCTAATAAATATTCATGAAATCTAAAACGAACAAAAATGACATTTTTGCAACTAAAGCTGAAATGTTTTGTTAATTACGAATAAAATTCTATCAGATTAAAAGACAGGGTAAATAGGTAAACTTTTTTATACACAGATAATCCGCTTTTGTTGCAATTGGCATGAAGCGTGTTATTTGACCCTTAAATTATCAAATATGAGGAACAATGTTTATAACAAGCATTGAAAGTTGAAGTCACCAATTGAATAGCAAGTTCCAAAATGCAAACAAGAACACCCCCCTTAAAAAGTATCTGGGAGGATATACGTTCCTACCCGTTTCATCCATTTAGCATTCTGATTTTCGAGTCCCAATTATATGATGCAAATAAGGGATATCATATGAGCAAATACGATGATGGAACCATAATGGTGGAAAAACTTGGATGAAGGAAAATGATATGAGGTGGGGGGAGGGCGGGGTGTGCTAGGGTTTGGATACCAGATTAAACCATAAACATATTGTGTATTGATTGCGAGTCAAATCACATATGGGGTCCATATATAGTGTGTAATATTAGGCATAGAAAACTTCTAGATATGACATTAACGAACTAGTCTAATATTCCTAAAGTTACATTTGCTTAACCTTAAACCGATAATCATCATATCTAAGAAAAAACCAATTCGAATGTTTCAAGAAAAAAGTTCCCTATTTTTATCATCTGACACTCGATATACTCAGGTCTATATTTCTTTAAAGTATTTAAATCCAAGTATCTTGTCAAACATCTAAAGTGACACCATTATTGTTGTCTGTCATCCATAAGTAAAACACAGCCGAAAGGGGGTGAACAAAGTCACAACTGTAACACAAAATCAGGTGACTTAGAATTTAGAAAGTTACCTGATTGTAGTGCAAGTAAACATGGTAAAACATATAGACAAACAGCAAAATTCTGGCCACCTGCATTAAATAGATAAACTCATGAAGCAGTTGTAAAGGACTAAGCAGCAATAGCACCATGGGAATGTTTAGCAAATGGTGGGTCAAATCAATAATGATGGGACAGTTAGTTATTTTGGTTGGAAATTTGCAATAGCAGACACCCAAAATGAAAGCAATTTAATGGACAAATAATCAGCAAACAAATCATGTATGATATGTAGATTAGCATGGTTACCGATGATGAAAGAAAACATCGTAATACTCACCATCCAGGTAAAGAATATCACCACACCATTAATCAGATATGCATTAGACTTTTTTAAACCAGCTGTATCTAGGTACCTAATCCATTGAGAAAATTGATTAAATTTCAGGAGTATATGTGAATCATGAACATCACTTGCCCAAACATACCATCTCAAGTTGATCTCGGGTGTTGTCAACTCAGATATAAGGACCATGAATGTGTAAAGCTGCCCTTCCCCTGTAAACATGGCATATGATACTGCAATTGCTGAAAGTGTGTGATGAACAACCTGAAATCCAGGAGTATGAATAATTTGCATAAAAACGACTAAAATTTAGCAGGGAATATTTCTGGTACATGAAGGAAAGAGCACAAATTTGTTATAAACTTTTTTTCCTCCTAAGCGATGAAACTTACATATTCTAATCCACCTAAGGCAGGATATAGCCAAAAGATCATTCCAAGGTCAGACAGGAAGTAGCCAACAGAAACCTGTAAAAAAATCACACTGTAAACATTAGGACGGGACCCATAAGCTTAAAAAACATGTAGCATTTAGCATCTTTAATACTCTGATTGAGACCGATTACTAAATCAACTATAAAAGAATCTACAAAGACTTTGAATAAGACCGATTACTAAGTCAATAACATTAGGAAGGGGGTCATAAGCTTAAAAAACATGTACCGTTTAGCATCTTTAATACTTTGATTAAGACCGACTACTAAATCTCCTAAAAACATCTACAAAGACCATAGTTTCCAATTTTGCTAGAGAAAGAAGTTGCAGAATTAAGTCAATATATAATTAACAATTTAACACTTACCCCTAACGCAAATGTAGAGAGTGGTGAGGTTCTGAAAGTAACAGGACCAGCAGTATACCGATCAGAATAAAGATCTGACCAGAACACAAAGTACAAAGACATTGCTGTAATGAAAATGGCATGAACAGAGGACATACCCCTGAAAAAAAAAGAGATGGAACATAACAAAGATTAAAAAACGAACATGTAAGAACAAAAGGAGTTAAAAGACGTAAAGATAAAACAAAAAGAAATGAAAACTAATAGATAATTCAAACATAGGAGAGAAGAAAGACAATGCATACCGATTGTTCCACTCAATCCGCTGAATTTTTGTAAGGCCGGCATACGTTCTGAAGTAAAAAGTGCTTATCAATTGTGTAAGATCATAGACCTGAAGAAAATCTTCTAAATGATTAGAACAGCACCCATGACTTGATGAAAAATCATAAATTATTTAGCTGTTATTTTTATTTCTTTCTAAAGTGGCAAGATGGACAAACAGAAGGATTATGTAACAGATAAAAGTTAAAACTTGAAACTGGTCATTTTTCTGTATGGATAAACACAGGCCAGGCAGGGTAGGCATGACAAAGAAACACTTTAATGTCCTAACTTCTGTAAATCTTTACAGTGTTAATTGCGATTCCAAAAACAATAATATTACAATGGAAATCTAAATCTTTTTCCAAAGAGTGTGCAGGAGGGTGTATGGATATAAAATGATTAATGTGTTAGTTTTGATAGCAATGACAGTAATAATAGGATTGTATGCATTAAAAATAGACTTTGGGCGACTTTCAACTTGTTTGACATGTTCTCATTTTAGCTAATTTTCTTTATTTGACCCGTTTGAGAAAAAGAACACATCCTATATCGACCCACTCATAAGTAAATGGGTCGAAACTGCCACATCTAATATTTTCATATGCATAACAAAAATAAACAAATAGAGGCATGCCGCACCTAGTTATGCAAGAACATATGACTTGGTCTTTATCGTCATATTTCCCATGGTAATTGGTAAGTAAAAAGAAGAAACATAATAAAAGGGAAGGATTAGATGTACCATTTTGGAAGCAAATACACCACCAAGAACAGACGTGTATGGCATAAAAGCATCTGCTAAAAGGTAGGTTTTAACCAGCACCTGAGCCTGGTTCTGGTAGGACTTGAACGCCAAAGCTGTCTTCTTAGAAACTGCCATCCTGACTGTTTAGATGGTTAAGGTTGATTTAACTATATCAGCAAAACAGATCCTCTCTCCATAATTTCTACACCTTCTATCCTGGCCATATTTTCATATGATAGGTTTAGACATACTGCCATTTTTAGATCCAATATAACGAAAATATGATAGCTATATTCAAGGCACATAAAATGGAAAACATTAAATTAACTATAATTTTTGAGATTTTAGAACACCTAACCACCTGAATTAAGGACACAACTTCCGCACGTCAAAACGTACGAGTCAAAATCAAGCTAATCAAAGGAAGTAAGACACAAGATTGCACAAATACTCAATATGCGATACAAATCTTAAGACTTTAAAGATCAAATGAGGATTCTATATTTCAATTAACCCTCTTTTCAAACCTCCCCTATTCCTTTCCAACTATGAATCCCCTAAGAACTTGTTATGATTACATACCCTTGTTGAAATCCTAGATCCGTAGCATACGAACGCTCAAACAGCCTGGTTTATAAACTATTTTCCTTCCAAATCTAAGAGGGTTGAGAAAGATAATTTGGATTTCCAATTAATTTAATCAAAGGACTTCAATCACCACACATCTGCATCTTCAGAAAAGATCAATGCCAACACACCAAATAGCAATATGCATTTTTCGTATTCGATCTAGCACACAAGTCCCATTTTATGCATACTCATGCTCATGAACAACATCACACAAATCCCAAATATAAAACTCATATCAAAAGGCCAACATAAAACATCAACACGAAACAAATTCGAAACAAGTGATCCCCACGTAATCAACTACAAACAATCACGTACACAACCCAAACAACATTAACACACCATACAAAACCAAACCCAAGATCCATAACCCACAACACAAATCAAATCACCATTCGCCCTTAGAACAAACAATGCACACTTAATTAGCAGTAACAGAGTTTGGCACAACACACACACTCGATCAAACTAAAAAACATCAATTTGGGGAGAAAAGAGATGGGGATTGCATCAAGTCAACAACACCGAATCAAATAAGCAAATGGGTACCTTAAAAAGATGTTCTTGATTCGAATCAGACGATGAAATTGGGGAAACAGAGTAAGAAGGTGTGAAAGATATCTGATTGAAATGAGTATGATCAAATTCGATCAATAGGGATAAGGGTTTGAGATGGGTATCTCCGGAGGGAGTATGGGACGGTGGTCGGCGACGACGACGGCGACGGCGACGGCGACGGCGACGGCGATCGGCGGTGGTGATTAGCGTGGAAGAGAGGGGGATTTGGTGAGATCAAGATTTTGGTGACAGAAGATAATAGAGAAAGCCAGCGAGTGGAATATCACAAAAGTGGATGTTGTGCATTATGCATTTGTACGGTACAAGTCAACTAAGCATAGAAAAGGGAACTTGAACATAACACATTCTATATGTTGAGCTTATTTTTGGCATTTCTAGGGCACTTTTATAACTTTATGTAGGCCTAGATTAACGATTTTGTGTAGGGATAAATAAAACCAACTGAAAATAACATACTTCGAAACATATGGGAGGGGTAATTAGATGATTATTCGGTACGGAGAATATATCAAATGAGTTTTATAAATTTATAAGTTTAAGTCAGAGGTTGTTTGACAACCTTGTATCGATTTATTAACAGATATAACAGAATAAAAGTAGCATCTAAATCATTCAGTATGTTTTTAAAATTTACTGGTTAAAATACTACATGAACTATTAAAATGTGGTTTTTTAAGTGAACAAAACATATTTTAACCGATTCAGATGTTGTCTATTAATAAAATAATTAAAAATCTATCAAACAACATTTTAATTATGAGATGTTTATATATCAAATAAAAAGTATGTTTTACCTAAGTAGGCTAGAAAAAAACTTTGAAATTGACATATGTTATGTTTTAGTTTTCGAACTCAAGGGTATTTTTTGCAACATCAAAATGTTTAGTTAATGGCAATTTCAATCAGAAAACTAAAACGTGTAACATGTTGCTAAGTAGGTTGTTTATAATTTAAAAATGTTTGACGTTTGTTCTTCTATAATCCAAATGCTACAAAACATAATGTCGGCAGTTAGAATATATGATTAGTACTTCCTTTGATAAATTTTACATATGGCAAAAATGTGTTGTTTTTTACATATATTTGATGCAATTGACCTCTTGCAAATATTATGTAATTGACTCTATATGCAAAGATGTGCTTATTTTTATTTTTAGGTTATAATCTTGTGCGTTACAAGGGTTAAATAATAAAAATACTAAATATTTATTAACGAAAGTTAAGATGTAAAACTTTATATATAAAAATACTTTGATTAGCTGATAAAATATTTTTACTATTTTTAAAACTTTCGTTTTACAAAAAAATTGCTTTGAAAAAAATTCATTTTGTTTATTAATATCTTATTATTTAAAAACTCCAGGTCTGTTTTGTAAAATATATTTCTATACAAAACTTTTATTTTTTAAAAAGATTGATTTTAAAATATTTCATAGTTTAAAAAATTTCGTTGTTTTAGAAAAAATTAATTGTTTTAGACAATTTTATTTTTAAAAAAGAATATTTTTGAATCAAAATACTTGGTTATTATTTAATGAAAAATGACTTTATAAATTTATGATTAAAAGAGGACTTGGATTTATAACATAGAGAGATAAAGAGAAAATTTAAAAATTAGTTATTTGATTTTCTAAAATATAATAAATATTATGGACGAGAAAACTAAGGTGATAGGGTTTGTGGGAATGCTATGTTGCATCCCATTTAAAGGATTATTAGGTTAGATGTATTTACGCTTCATCGCAACTCAATTTTAAGCTTATACGACAACGTCACAAAGATAGTTTTTTGGGTTCTCTTCGTTTCGGTGTGCTCAATGATATAGGCACTCGGATTCTCGTGGATATCTATACATACCTTAGCGATTTATTATTATATCGTTATGATGTTGTTACTGAACATATGAAATTCGATGGGTCATGTATATTAATAAAGTTAATACATTATTGCATTCAAACAAAACTCTTATAAGATGCAGAACATCATATTATAATCACTGTATCATTACTATTAATTGTTACAAATCCAATAATATAACCAAAACATATTATTAAATTGTAACTAAAAAAACAACACAATGTTGTTGTCGTTGTTACTAATAATATTATTGTTGTTATCGTCATTAATATGATTAAATTTATTGTTATTGTAATTATTATTTGAAACATATTAAATAGGGCAAATATCATAAACTTTCAGTTTCTCTCACCAAAATCATTGTACAATTTTTACACGTAAAAAATCACACGTAAAAAATCAACATATTTTCTGTTTTGTCTCATAAAAGTCAATCAACAGTTTTTGCACATTAAAATCAACATATTTTCTGTTATTTCACATAAAACCCACTCAATAATTATTTACACATTAAATTCACTTCATTTGTTATAACTTAAACGAGTCGAGTTTGAGCTCTCACAAATTAAACAATCCGAAATCGGGATTCTATAACATAAACGAGTCACGTAGGGGTGGAAAATATACGCAAACAAAACAATCGGTGCAAAATTAATTTTAGTTTCTTTTTAAAATTTGTTCGAATCTAAAAGTGAAGTGACGTAAATTAATTTAACCATGTTTAGATACATGTTAATTATTATTTTTTAGAGTAAATTACTATTTTCATCCCTAACGTTTTTTCATTTTAACCACTTGTATCCCTGCAGTTTCAAAGTCTCGATTTTCCCAAACATTTTATTTTTATCCCGTTTGAATCCAAATGACTAACTCCGTTAAATTGTTCAGTTAACTCTTTGTGAAAATAACTAAATTGCCCTTAAAAATAAAAAATTAAAAAAAAAACTTTGTGGAACCACCCAGATCATCTTCTTCTTCTCTCACCACCAACACACACACAAAAACACACACACACTCTCTCTCTATCTCTATCTCTCTCTCTCTCTTTCTCTCTCTCTCTCTCTCTCTCTCTCTCTCTTTCTCTTCATCACCCACCACCATAAACACCACCGCCACCCATCACCACCACAACCTCCCGCTAGTTTGTCGGAGGAGTGGTAGGCGGAGGCGCGACGGAGGTAGCAATCGGCGAGGAACGGTGGAGGAGCAGAGCGGCGAACGTCGACGATTTTGGAGATGTGGCGGATTGATTCGGTGTAGAGGCCGGCTTCCATGGCGGCGATCGCGGCGGTCTTACGACGGAGGAGGAGTTTGATGTGGCTAAGGAGGTGGTGGTGTCGTTTGGGGTGGTTCTTGGTGGTGGTGAAGGTGAGGGTTTCGTCGGAGGAGGTGAAGCTGTCATCGGACCAGCAGATGCTCTCGCGGCGGAACGCGGCGAAGGCGAGGCATTTTCCGGTTTGGAGTAGAGTCATGGGGAAACTATTTTGTTTAAGCAAGTTTGGAAGATTTTGAGTACGTGAAGCATCATTAGGTCTCCACGCCCGAAAACCATTTGAGGCCATCATCTTCATCCGTCGTTTCTCGAAAAACAACCACCACCTCTGTTGCTGCATCATACATACAATATTACAATGACACCCAATAACCAATCGAAACACAATCAAGATACAAAATTAACACATACCCTCTTCTTCTTTCCAAACTCCTTGCAGTGGATTTGCTCGCTATTTTTAATGAAGCTAGCGATGATTTTCTTCTTCAAATCGGAAACGGAGAAGCACTTGAACGATTGCTCCGATCGATCCGACGAGCTGTCTCCGGCGGACAGAAGCTTCACACGTTCTCTAGCGAGCGATTGCGAGATGTTATCCGACGAAGAAGAAGAAGACGACGACGACGACGACGCACATGAATCGTCGGACGATAGCTTCAGGCTCGGGATGTAATCCTTCGTTGAACCTTCTGAGATGGTGGTGAAGGTGAGGGACTGGTGATGAGGTTGTGGTGATGGTGATGGGTGTGTTGGTAATGAAGAAGAAAACGTTGACGAATGGGTCTCACAAGTTTTTTTATTTATTTTCTAATTTTAGGGGTAGTTTAGTCTTTTTAAGAATAACTTTAACAGAAAAACTAATAGTGTTAGTTATCTTGACTCATATTAAAATAAAAATAAAATGACAGACACTCAAATGAAGATTACATAAAACTGATGATCTAGTATAGGTTGGACTCGTCATAGTTGTTAGGATTATTTTGTTATTTAAGTAATAGGTTGAATGTTAGTTTGTTTCCATGTATTTTGTATTTTTGTATTTGTGTAGTTTCATCGATCATTTGGACCAACAATATTTGAAACTGTGTTTCGCCGCCGAGTGAAACTAGGTGCGGGTCAGGACAGTTTCACTATCCAACTATCCAGCGAAACTGTCAGCGAAACTACGCTCTGCTTATATATTGTCATGTTCTATCATTGTAAGCAAGTTTTTTTTGGCAAGCCCTAATAGTGAAATCTTCTTATTACAAAAAAAAAAAAAAAAAACTTGCTTACAATGATAGAACATGACAATATATAAGCAGAGTGCAGTTTCGCTGACAGTTTCACTGGATAGCGAAACTGTCCTGACCAACACCTAGTTTCACCCGGCGGCGAAACACAGTTTCGCCGGGTGACCTATGTACGAATCTATATTTTCGCTTGTGCGAAACTACAGTTTCGCCGCTGGCGAAACTGTTGAACATTCTAAATTTTCTTATGTTTTGTTACATTTCATTGTTAATTCTTATATATGTGCTATAACTAGCCCTCTTTTGTTTACTTTTCAGTAAAGATGGCTAATCTGAAGTTTGACGAGAAGAACAATATTGTTGCTCTATTGGACGACAACAACCCAAAGGTTGTTGGCTTCAGAGACTGCATCAAATGGCTCAAGGAGTCACCCATATGCTATGCCATTTCTCACACCCCTACCATCTATGACCTTCATGTGAGAGATTTTTGGAGATCTGACAAGTGTGACTTAGAGTCTACCCCTCATCAGATAGTTACTAGAGTTGGTGGTCAGATATAGCCATTACAGTTGAGACCGTGGCCAGAGTGCTCCAACTTGAGGCTGATTGTGGACCCGAAGTAGTGCTATCCAAGGCACAGGTTCTCGAGACTTTCAGGAGCATTGGCTATGAAGGGCCTCCGTTTGGTTCCCGAAAAGAGATTAAGAAATCCTCTTGTCTAAGGAATGGAGGTATATAACACATGTCTTTATCATGTGTTTAGATCACATGAAGGGAGGGTCTGATGGTTTTAATCTACATTGGGACAGGCCATGATTGTATTCTGCAAAGGCCAAAAGGCTAATATAGCCAAGTTAATCTTCGACTGTATGACCGAGAATATAATGGCGTTGAAGAAAGACAAATGGTTGTATATCCCAAATTCGTGCAAATGTTGATAAACGATCTGATCCCAAATTTGCCAAGACATGGAGAAATCAAGAAGCTAGTGCAAATGAATACAAGGATATTTGCTGACTGCTCGGCCATAGGACATGATTTCAGTGGGAAGATCACTTATCTATGGGAAAACATGTACCCGGCCAAGAGGTGGAACTACATAAGGAGATTAATTGAAAATGAAAATAAGAATGCTGAAGAGAACCGGGAGAAGTAAGATGAGGCAATAAAGAAAAGGAAAAGATATGCAAAGGAGAAGGAGTATGATTTGGAAGCAGAAATGATGAAGTGGAGGAGGAGTTAAGGACTCAAAGAGAGAGGAGAACGAAAAAGAAAGCTGATCAAGGTGAACCTGCAAATGTTGCTGAACAAAGCACCAAGCACAAGCAGCAAACTTTTTCTGAAGCCCTTGAAAGAAGGGATGCAAGATCAGAGTTGGATCAAGATGTGATTAGAAATCTTAATACATCTTTGGCGAATGAGCTGGGAATGATCAAAATAAAGTTGGTAAATCAGGAGCTGAGGGAGAAAGAAAAGGACAAAGTTATGGAAAGCATGAAGACCATGCTGTTAGAGCAACAGGAATTGATTAAAGACTTTTAAAAGAAGTAAATGAGTTGAAAGCCGTTGTCGGCCTGCCCAATCAGCTAACTCAAGCTGAGTTGGATGATCTCACTGACACTTCAAAGTACACATTCCTGAAAGCGGGGTATTCATCCAGGGCAGGAAGGGCACCAGTGGAGCGGGAGCAGGTGCTAATAGGAGTGGTGCTGGAGATTTAGGTGCTGATGTCGGTGGCAGTGGTGTTGGTGGCAGTGGTGGTGTTGGTTCAAGTGTTGGTGCTAGTGGGAATGGTTTTGAAGCAGGAGGTGATGGTGATGAAACTGTAGTGGTGAAAGATGGTGGTGCAGGGAGTTCTGAAGGAAATGTTGCTGAGGTTGTAGAGGCAAGGTTTGTAGAATTGGAATTAGACATTGATGCGGATTTGACTAGTGAGGAAGTTTAGAGAAGAAAGAGATGGAATAGGAAGGAAGGATGCTGAATTGAATTTGATGGATGAAGAAGAGGAAATTGAGGAGCAATTAGTAGATTATGACTCTAAGCCAGAGTATTATGAGGTAGATGAGCGTCCATTGACATATGTGGCTCAGAGAAGCTCAACTGAAGGAGATATTATTGAGATGGAAAAGGAAGACTGGTTCACCAAAAATAAGGAACCTGAACAGTTAACTCCTCTATTTCAGAACATAAAAGAGCCTAGCAGAAAGGAGTCTGATAAGAAAATCATAAGCTGGAAATACAATGCTAATTTGAAATTGTTATGATTAAAAGAAGGGAGGGGACATATCTTACTTGCATAAAAGGAAGGCTTTCAAGACCTTGCCATGATGGGATCTAAGAAGACTGGCAGAAATTCCCTTCTGGAGGCAAATATGAGTGAGAGGGCAATGTTGTTAGGGAAGGAGATAAAGAAGGGCTGAATGATAATTTTGAAGCGTTCGGGTATGAAGACTGAAAGGAGGAGATCCAAGAAAGATTTGGATTGGGCTACAGGAAAAGACAAGATTGTGTTGAAGCTCAAGCCAGCCAAACTGTTAGTAGAGTGAGAGTGCCAATCCACTTTCCCCAAGATTATAAAATTTGAGAAGTGGTTCTATGATAATAATACAGGGGAAGCAGTGATTAGACTGAAGGGGGGAGAAGAAATTAAACTATTTGACCCTATGGAAGTATTCTCCTTTTGCGATGAAGATTGGTGGTGTTGTGTGAAAATCACATCAAAGCCAGAGCCGGAGCTGAAACGAGGAATGAAGCTAGCCTATTCATGAGGGTAGCTAACAAGGCTCGCGGTGTCAGGGCTGAAGTCAGGAGCTTACAGAGAAAGTACTTAAAGCTAATGAATTGAGGATGGATGTGCAGGAGCTGACAAGGCAATTTGAAAGAGCCAGTGCACAGGGAGAGGAAATTAGTACTGCTGGAGCTGAAAAGAAAACATCTGTTAAAGCTGCAGAAGAAGCTCAGATTGTTAAAGACAGAACCGGAGCTGAATCAGAAGATCAAGCTGGTGAGGTCCAACCTAGGGGGAGGATTGATGATCTAGTATAGGTTGGACTCACCATAGTTGTTAGGATTATTTTGTTATTTAAGTAATAGGCTGAATGTTAGTTTGTTTCCATGTATTTTGTATTTTTGTATTTGTGTAGTTTCACTGACCCAGCGAAACTACGAACGAAACTATAGTTTCGCTCGTAGTCAGCTGACCTAGGTCACCCGGCGAAACTGTGTTTCGCCGTCGGGTGAAACTAGGTGTTGGTCAGGACACCAGCGAAACTGTCAGCGAAACTACACTCTGCTTATATATTTTCATGTTCTATCATTGTAAGCAAGTTTTTTTTGGCAAACCCTAATGGTGAAATCTTCTGATTGCAATTCTGTGTATTTGGTTGGAAGCTCACTGTTATCATATTTGAGCCTTTGATTCATGTTTATTGTGTGAGTTTGAAGATCATTGAAATATTAAAACTTGTTTATTGTGCAATTGATAAAGTTGTGTTTATTCAGTGGGTTTTCTCTGGTTAGTGAATCCTTTGCACTGATTATCGATCATTTGGACCAACAAAAACGTCAAGGGCAGATGATAATTTTGAAACTATAGGGATGAAAACGGTTAAAATAGAAAAAACGTCAGGGATGCAAATGGTAATTTACTCTATTTTTTAACTTTGATTGCTATGATGTAAGTACATTGAAAATTAATTTAACCATGAATTGTGCTTCCGAATTCCGATTAACAATTGTCTTGATGTTGGGCTTAGTCATGGGCCTTTAATATTGTTACGGCTATTGAGCTGATCTATGGCCACCAATCTTGACCCTGTTATGCAGGATGGTTTTTTAATTGTTCATCATCTTTAATTTATAGGTAGACTTATTCATAGGAAGTTTGTGGGTATCCAGAACATATAACCGTGCAAATGACCCGAAAATTTACCTCGCGTGTGGCATAATCATCGGTATGAAACCTTGGTTAAGCAGGCAAATCTCCATTCGGTTAGCATTGATGCGATTGTGGCTCAGAGCTATCTCGATAACCAACCAACTAATAGAATGTATATAACGTTTGGAACCAATCTTGATAACCAACCAACTAACTGAAATCGAACTACCAACAATCTCGACAAGCATCATCGACGTTTTTTAATAATAAAAAGTTAAATAAAATCAATTACATGGTGTTCTTGAGATCATATATGCTACTAATTCATTCAATGATTATTTTATACAAGTTAAATATGGTGTGCAATGGTTACAAGAGCAACAACCAGGGTAGATAGAGCTTACAACTTATCAGAGGGTTGAACATTGTAGTACTCAAAGGGAATAACATATCTTGCATTGATAGTCTCCATCTCATACTTGAGAAATATGAACACAAATTGCACCCATAGTTGCTCACAAGCTTTTAGAGGCCATGCAAATGGTGAGCTTTGAAACATCATCCATCCCATCTTCATCATCATCCATGCCATCATCACCATCATGTTCAAAGTCTTCACCATCACTCCCTCCATTATTTCTCTCTTTCTTCTGCTCACCACACTTGTTGGCTGGTCCTAGAATGAGGGCTAGGATGGGTAGGTATTTATAATAATAATAATAATAATAATAATAATAATAATAATAATAATAATAATAATAAATTCCCAAGTGGAGTAATCAGAGTATGAACCGATCTAGTGAATTTACCAGCAACAGGTAAACATGTAAAATACATGTGAGGTTTAGGACTTTATTGTTTCTAAATCCAAAATGATAATGTTAGAAAAACATTTTATTTAGGTTGAACTTGAGATCATCTTCAGATTATCTTAATCCGAGATATGGGTATTTACTACGAATGATGATGGAACTGATTGTGATAGGGTTTGATATACTTAGTTGCATATTGATTTAAAATCATATCAAATATTTAGTCTTATACTCATCGGGTACGCGATTAGTTAATGACTATAAAAGTTATCTAACTTTTTAGGTTAGAAGTGAAGGTGGTTCGTTAAAAAAATAGTTTTACCGGAGATCCATGTTGACCAAAATAATAGTACTATAGAAAGTTGTATTCATGAATATTGCAACGTGTCCTTTTTACATTGGCTGGTTATTTTATAACCCAATGTGCAGGCTTCATTTTATATATATATTAATTTAGTTATCAAATATGTTATATATATTGTGTTGGGTGGCTTTTCAAGGGGAGAAGGTGCCAAAAAGTTATTTTGTCGTACTTCAATTATTGTATGCATATGTGGAATAAATGGGTTACACGTTTTTTTTATTGAAGGTTTTGATAGTTTGAATATTTGGTTCGCAGAAACAGATTTCTACCATTTGAAAGAATATTTTTATTCATGCTAACAGACCGCTTTACAGTTTACAGTTGACGGTAGAAAGATACACGAAGCCGGTAACAATACATCTACACGACTTGAAAATCCTGTAAGACTCATGAATCTAAATGCGAAAATGCATTCACGAATATAATCTATTTAACCGTAAAATTACTCATCTTTTATTTCCATATTTATATCTATATAATTATAAATTTAAGTGTACATTTTTGTTATTTAATTAGTTAGGTTTAAACCATTTATCTAATTGTGTCCGAGCCCAAACTAATTAACCTAACTCATTTAGATTAAATCCACACCCGTAAATTTCATATTATGTTTGTGTCTAATTAAAAACTCACACCACAGAATTATAAAACGATATATCAGTAGAGAACATCTACATATATATATGAAAATAAAATATAATATTAAAATATGGATCAAGTACTCATAAAATTCTAGAACTTTTCTAAGTGGTTAGTTTTCTTTTGACCCCATGAATCTGCGATTACTCGTACAACACACTTTGGTTATTAAATGCACTCGAGCATTAATGAAAAAACCAAAGATATTGCTAAGCTGGTGTTGTAGAATGAAGGTAATTGTCCTGATGTAAATTTTGAAGTAATTTTCAAAGTATTATTAAGGTGGATACCTTAAGACTTTGTTTGGTAACATCAACCTACTAGGTGCTTGTTAGAATTACTAAGGGACTGTTTGATGTGATCAGCAGTGGAGACTGGGTCAGAGGGTAAAACAAGGGTGGGTTAGAAGGGCTGACTTGGTCAGAACCTATTTTTTGCAAATCAAACGCGCTGACTGGTTGACCGAGTCAGCAGTCAGTGGATCAGTCAGATGCAATCAAACAGCCCCCAAGACTGATGTTCACCAAAAGTCCAAAACATAAGTACTAGGTCATTTAATGTTATAACAAGTCATGTTAACTAGGGGGTAATGAGTATAATATTTTACAATGGTGAAAACCGTGAAAACAAAATACTTACTACAATATAAAAAATTACAAAAGGTTGGTTTCTTTTATTTTTTAACACTTTTATACGATTAATTATGCAATTGAACTCTTTTATAAATAATTATTTTAGATATTATCACAACCTTGGTTTTTGTAGTTGTTTTAAAATCGGATTTCAATAGCGATGGATGGTTTGAAGTCATAAAAAGCTATATCCGCTCTTATTGTTAAAGCGTTAATGTACTACAAGACTGAACTCAAAGAAAAAACATTATAAGGTTATGAGGAATTTGCTAATGTTAACGACCTAATGTATATTTACATACATACCATTGCGTAGTTTCACTGTTCCACGCATGCACATATCATTGCGTAAGTTCAAACACATCATTACTTAATTCTTTGGTGTGGTGTTAATTATTACTCGTTTTTTTGGTTGATATTTCAAAAAAAGCTTGAATTAATTCAAAAAGCAAGTCGAGTCAATAAGAGCATGTTTCTTGGATTTTTATTTTCGTCCATCACATTTTATCTTTATATCTTATTATAAGTGTCGGAGCTTGAACTAAACTATATTTCTTCAATACTAATTGTATTGATATGTTATATGTGCATGTACGATTAGTAACGAGTGACGACTGTAACAATGATTACCAGCAATGATAATCGTATACGACTACACCAACATTGGGCCAACAATTGTGTTGATATATTTGCAGAATTGCAGCCCATGGGTTGACCAATTATTATTAACATAGTAGCCCATAAACATAGTAGCCTAATCAGTTTTGTTCCAATTAAATTGTATGTTTATTTTAGTGAATTTATTTTGTTTGATAAAATCGGTTCAAACGGGCCTCGAACCAACCAAAACTTTATAGGATTTCATATGGACCCAACCCAACCCGGTTTCCTATCCAAACTGGTTTTGACTTTCTTTTACCAATTTTTTTTATTCCAACCCGAATCAATTCATAAAGATTGATTTTATGCACCTCTAGTGTCTGGTAAACAAATCGGTCTTTTCAAGAACTAATTTTGTCTATTTTTTTTTAATTTTGGTCTTGATACAATCTGTATCCCATGAACATTGTTACTTATATGTAAACCATATAACGACTAAAAGGTATTAAGGTATTTCTAGCAATATTAGAATAGTTATGTTATAATTAAGATACATAAAAAATAAAAAAGTTTTCCAATGATGAATTGAATAAATACAAAGGTTTACTCTACATTTGCAAGGATGGTAATTTCATATGATGAATGGACTTCAAAAAATAAAATTAGTTTTTAGGTTGTCTTAACCAGTCTATTTAATAAACAATTTGTATTTGAATGAATTTATTTAACCTTTTTAAATAAATGGGTCATGTACTAATTTTAAAAATGTAAATATGACTAATGACCGATGTGATCATAATATCCATCAAACAAGTTAGGAGGTGTGAAGTGCACGCTTGTTTGAATGTATTATGATCTTCGAAATTGAAAACCTTCTTAGGGGTTGCAATGGGGTTTCCAAGGGGCAACGCCCCTTGGCGGGGGTCCGAGGGCAACGCCCCGGGAGCGGGGTCCAAGGGCGGCAGCCCCTGGTGGGGTCCAAGGGGCAGAGCCCCTGACTGGGGTCGAGTTGCCAGGTCAGCTTGGAAATTTTTTATTTTGATAAACATTGCTTTATCAAAAATGCATTAAAATTTGATTTTCCCGAAATTTCACATGTAAAATTAGAGGGTAAAAAGTGTAAAATTTTAATATGAAAACTGTCTCCGGCAGTTTCATCCCTTCCCTGCAAATGCAAATTTCGAATCAATTGATGGTCACTCTCGTTTTTATTAGTTCAGGAATTTCTCACACTTAGATCCATACTTGTTCTTCGAATTGAGTTTTATCCGATTGAAAATTTGGAGTGAACCCAAATAGTTTCAATCTGATAGCGTTTAGCGACTCTCAATTTATCACGGTATTTATCAACATCCAATGAGGAATTGAATAAATACTAAGCTAGGTTTACTCTACATTTGCAAGGATGGCAATTTCATATGACGGACGGACTTCAAATAAATATAATTAGTTTTTAGGTTGTCTTAACCAGTCTATTTACTAAACAAGTTGTATTTGAATGAATTTATTTAACCTTTTTAAATAAATGGGTCATGTACTAATTTTAAAAATGTAAATATGACTTATAAATATATTTAACATATTTATAACCAAATTACAACATAGTTCGAAGCTCCAACTCATCTAACTATATGATTTATTCAAATAAACTGGTCGACAAAGACATTGTTTGGGTTATAAGATTTTTAAGTGTCTAAACTACGATTAATATTTTTAATGTAAAATATTATATACGAGTCATGTTTAAGTTCATAAATTTTATCCAATAATCTGCCAACCGGCCAACTTGACACAATTACATAGCCTCAATTCTGCTTACACATAATATAATTCGTAGCAAAATTATAAGTTTATAAGTTGTAGTTTAATAATTTAAAAATAAAAATAAAATGCCGACATAAGGAGTCAACATTGGGGGAATGAAAATAAAAAATATAAAGCTTTATGCGCCTTCCTTGTAACATCTATCAGTGTCGTTATTCCATTAATATTATTATATCATATATATGTATCATTGATTATTTATTTTAATGCATAAATAATGTTAAAACAGGTAATAAAACATTCTTGTTTCAATGATTGTACTCGAGATGGGTTTACAAAATAAATATATGTATAAAAATTTTGGGTTATATCAACTTTTTAAACGACTTTAAATTCTACTAGCTAGTAAATCCATCTAACTCTTTGGTAAAGTTTAAAATCTATTTCTTTAGGCAAAAACACCTATTAAATACTTGAATGCTATTAAATGAAATGCTTTCTAGTAATCGAGTTATATCAATAAGATATGTATTTGGAATAAAGGAATATTGATTTCATAACTCAAATAGGGTTCTTTTAGGTTATATAACCTTTTTAAAAGTTGGGTTCCATTCTTTCTTAAGCACATGACAATTTTATAATCAAAAGAGGATTTTATTAGAGGTGATATGATTTTTTTATAAAAGTAAAATATCATTTCGTCCCTAACGTTTTGTTGAATTTATCATTTCAATCCAATTTTTTTTTTATCATTTCAGTCACTATAATTTACCAAATGTTGTTATTTTCCATCAACTCCACTAACTCCGTTAAAACCTCCGTTAAATATGAGGGTATTTTAGTCTTTTTTAACACTCTAGTTATCCAATTAAAACAAATTAATCAATTAATATTCAATTAAAACTAAAAAAATATGAAGCGACTAGTGAGACCAGACGCTTCGATTTAAAAGCTTCAATGAACTCTAACTCATGTTGTTCGATTGATCTCTGTTGTGAGATTTCAATTAATCTTCATATTGTTCTAACGTGAACCTTTATTCGATTCAGGTTTGCTGTAAGGTTGAGGTCTGCTGTTGTCACCCTTTGTTTAATTGAGTTCTGCTATTGTCATGTTCGTTCGAACATGACAACAACGAACCTTAATCAAACAAAATGTGACAACAGTAGATCTCAATCGAACAACGGTGCACGTTTGAACAAAACGTGAAGATCAATTAAAATCACATAGTAGACCTCAATCGAACAACATGAGTTAGAGTTAATCGAAACTTTTAAATCGAAGCATCCGGTCTCACTAGTCGCTTCATATGCTTTTTAGTTTTAATTGAATATTAATAGATTAATTTGTTTTAATTGGATAATTAGAGTGTTGAAAAAAACTAAAATACCATTATATTTATCGGGTATCTTAACGGGAGTTAGTGAAGTGAATGAAAATAATACATTTGGTAAACTACAGTGACTGAAATGACAAAAAAAAAATTATATTAAAATGATAAATTCAACATAACGAAAATGTCATTTTACTCTTTTTTTTTATAAATATTATGGTGGTCGTAATACATCAATTATATTTCACGAGAAAGATAGACTAGTGAATATTAATCTTTTGACATTACGTATTTTTCCTCGTAACAATATAATAGTCTTTATTATATAATATTATTTTGTTTCGAAAGATACTCTTTTTCCGGTTAACAAAATAGGAGTCTTATGATAGAATATTATTTTTGTTCTCGAGATATTTTTTCCTCCCAAATACGACCATGCAATCGCCTAACATGGAGCACGAAAATTGAATTGACAAACCTCATTGACATACCAATTAATTATTGAACTTATTTTTGTTGATAAAGTAAGTCTTTGGTGACTGCCAGTCAACTATTGCATCAAGTGGTAGACAATTCATTTTGCAATAAATTTATAACACTTTCATGAAACTAAAAGTTTCGTGTTTAAAGGTAAGCAAAAAATCTATGGTGTCACTAATGTGTATGGTGATGCAGTACAAGTGCTCTTCTATGAATACATGTATCGACTCATACAGAATAGTACAAGTTCCTACAATAGTTGATAATCTAATAATATACGAGTCAAGTCAGCTTAACTTAATAATATTATACACTATACTATGTCTCCTCAAGCTCAACATGCCATAGGGACGTGAATTCTGGACTAAAATGTGTCAAATCGAGTAGATGAAAACCCATTAGTCAAAGTGTTTGAGAGCAGAGCAACGATATATACACAACGAGCACTGAGAGTTTGAGTCATAATCATGTTGCGAATAAAATGCATATCAATCTTAAAATTTTCATATAAAACACTGGATTGATTGTCAAATATTACACCAATATTATCACGCTACAAAGTAGGCGGACAAGGAAGAAAACCATACAAGTCTCGTGAAACAAATGTAATCTATCGAATCTCCAAAAGAGTACGACTGTAGGAGCAAAAGCATAATACTTAGTCTCAGTGCTAGGTCGAGCAATAATCTGTTGTTTCTTACAACTCCAACTAGTAATCAAGTTTGAGACGTTAAACACGGTAACCAGTAGAAAAGCAATGATTATCATAGCGTCCTACCTAATTAGCATCTGAATAAGCATGGAGAGCTGGGTAGTAGATCTCCTAATTGTCAACAACCAATGGCGATCAATGAGTTTTTATAAAAAGTGAGAAACCTTGTTGGTCACGTACGTACTCTCAGGACGTGTCAAGACAGAATATTTAATGCGCTCATAGTGCTTCAATATAGTAAAGGATCAATCAAAGAAATCCTAGTATGACGAGAAATCTATCATCTCGACCAAACCAAAGTGGATAAAGGTTGACACTCAGCGAGTCCAGTAAGTTATTGTGAATCATACATCATAGTACTAGCTAAATAGTAGTAGGCTCAACCAAAAGGCTAGGGCTGGCATAACAGGTATGACACGACACGATAAGACACGATGATCTGACATGCTAGACACGAACACGACACGATAACTTATTGTGTCATGTTTTTCAAACACGAACACGAACCTGTTAAGAAACATGTAACCTTTCGTGTTTTCGTTAATTGATAGTTAACCTTGTTATGTTCTTGTAGGGACCATTTATGTCATTTACGAAACTATAGGGGTTGTTTATGAATGTTGCTTTTATTGTGCATTAATTCATTAATTTAAGAGTTAATAATTTGTCTTAATATAATAAACATAATAATAATAGCTAAAATAAGATAAAAATAATAATAATAATAGAAATGATAAGTTATAAAAGTTAAATACTGAATAAGTTATAAAATAGTTAAAACTTAAAGTTTAATTAAGTTCAGGGGGCTTTATTGTCAATTTAGAAACTTTGAAAAAAAAATAAAGTTGTATTTAAAATGACAAGAATCAAAACTACAGGGACCAGTTGTGTAACATTCAAAAACCCAAACCAGATTTCTTCCCCCCCCCGTTTTCCCGGTGACTCTCCGGCCGAGCTCCGGCAGTCTCCGGCCAACCCCAAAAACCCTCGAAAACTCACCGTTTAACTCAATTAAATCACCCTTTACACTTGTACAACAGTTTCGAACCCCACAATCGAGTTAATCTGAGCATTAAACTTCGAATTCATCACTCTCAATCGAAACCGTAGCACATTCAAAGCGTCGGAATCAACAGGCTCGAAACGGATTCAATCATACTCAATTAAATGAGGTTTAACTATTCTAGTTAAGTTTCTAAACTAAATACACTACCAATTTCACCTGAGTTCATCATATGCAACGAATTACCACTTGAGAAACATCGACCCTACAACTCAACCGAAACCCAATTCTTGTTCATCTTCAAATCGAAATTGGCATAGGGCTTTCGATCATAAGCCTCATTAGAAGTTACTGGTGAAGCGAATTTGATTATAATCAACCCAAACCTCTTGAACCGAAGTCACCCCGGCCGCGACATTGTTTGAATCTGTTTCAATCGATCCTGCATCGAATTCAGGTAATTAAGAGTTGTATTACACTCGATTAATCATAGGGAATCAAAGCCCTATGGTTAATTTGGTTAATAACATCGAATTGAGGATCAATTTTGGATCCAATCGTTCTAGGGTTCATGCAAAAAATGGGGGTTCTGTTAATAATTGCTTTTAAATAATCAAACCTAAACCTAATCAGATTTGGGGCGCTGGCCCGCCGGTTAAAGTGTCGGACTCATACACAGGGGACCCGGGTTCGAACCCGGGCACCCTCCAACCTTATTTTTTTAAGCTTTTCAGCCTTTAAAAAATTATAGAAAATTTTTAATAATTATAAAAATCATTCTTGTAAACCTTAATTATTTTTAAAGTCACCTAATTAATTTCTGTAAATTTCTTCATTTAAATACTTTAATATATTATTTTGTATAAAATGTTTTGTTTACAAATGTCATACTTAGATTATTTTTATAAAAATAGACTTTAAATAATAGTTTAAATTAATAAATTATTATTGGCCAATACATTAATTATTGTTTAATCATGTTTATTTCAAATAATTATAAAAATTTATTTGCATCTTAAATTTAAACTTTACAAGTTATCATAAAGAATTTAATTTCTTTTCTCCATATTAAATTACCTAAATGGTATATTTCTTTCATTGGATTAAAATATATATATGATTTCAATAGATAACCTTATTTATTTATAAAAACCCCAAATTCCTATTGAAACCCTAGTTCACGTTTAATCGTTAATATTACCTCTAATCTTAACCTTGAAATAAATACGTTAGGTAACTTGAAAAAGAATCGTTGGAGCACCGTTTATTTCTTGTTATCATCCTATATATATATATATCATGTGAGTTTTCCATGCCCCTTTTTACTTTATTTCACACCTTTTGGGGTGAAACATGTTAACTTTATGAACTTGCACTTGTAAACATCTTGATACTTGTAAATGCACGAGCAATTCATTTATAAACTTTGTCATGGTTATTTGTAATATTGTGAGCTTTATATGATGAATATTATATGTTGACAATCATTAACTATTGCTAGCCTGGCGACGTCATAGATCTATGGGCCTGACAAGCCTATTTGGTGCTAAAGCCGAGGTTATTGCCGGCTCCTAGTGTCGTATTCTTGAGCACTATGGGAACCAAGTACACTTAGCTAATCGTTAAACTTGTAAATGATATTCTTGGTCAAGGTTTGATTGTAGCTATATGTTATCTATAAACTTGCTTATTTCGTAACCATTGACATGAATTGCTACTTGTAAACTTTTATATATATATATATGTATGCTTAACCCATGGAAACTCACCAACTTTTAAAGTTGACCCTTTTATTTTTAACATGTTTCAGGAAATGCACAAGGTTGATGATTATCTTTGAAGCATGCTTACACCTAGGATTTGGACCTAGGAAAAATAAATAAAATAACTTGAGACTTGAAAGTTGAACTTTGCTTATCTTTGTTTGTTGAGACATTTGGTTGTAAGGTTTATTTCAACTATTGAATTTTTATATTTACAATTTATGGTAGCGTTATGTGGCTGTGAACAATCTTAACCCTCACATCTCGACGTTTCCGCCGTTAAGGTTGGGGTGTGACAGATTGGTATCAGAGCCCATAACTATAGGGATTTAGGTTATTAGAAATGGTGACCTAGACTATAGTTGATGCATGAACCTCATAAGAAAAATCTTTATGATCTTGTAATATATTTTGTTGCATGCTACATAATGCTACTTGTTAAGGAGGACTTCTTAATGTGCAACTTGATGCCTTTAGTTAGGATTGCCTTATAATTGAGAAACTTGGTTGTCTTGTCTCCTCTAAAACTTATTCTTAATCCTTTATTCTCTCGGCGATGAAATATCTTAAACTTATTCTCGACGACACGGGGGAACGTAAGCTTTATATCAAAAGGTTCAAATCTTTAGACTTTATGACTAATCCATGAAAATCTCATCAAGGTTTTAATTCCATGAACCTAAAGAAATATTATGTGACACATAGACACCTGTATTCTGGATTTCCTGGCAAAAAGCCTTCGGGCTAAGGTAAGCATTTCGCATAAATCCCGTGGGACTAGTTATGCTTACCTGGGGATTTCTGGGATGAGTGATAAACTATGGTCAATATACACAAGTTTCTAAGGCAATTGGAGTTAACTCACCTTGACGTGTCAACGTTTCCAAATGGTAATGAGTACCAAATGGAATCATTCCATATGTGTTTTACAAGTCTTGAAAAATCTTTGTTTTATTATCTTTTATCTCCAAATTTCTGTGACTAACGTATTTTATATCCAGCATGTCTCGTCATCATGGAAAGCGTGGTAGCTCCGACCGCAAATTAGCCGCCATGATTGCCCGTCAAATGGCTGCCGTCATTCCGACCATGGTTGCTGAACTGAGTAGCACCTTGATGACCAACGCTAGTGACAACACTAATGGCAATGGGCAAGGGGAGAATAGTGCAAATCAAGGAAGAAACAACCAACCCTGCACGTTTAAGCACTTCAACTCGTGCAAACCCACTAGCTTTAGTGGGAAGGAAGGAGCCACTGGACTTCTCGAGTGGTTTGAAAGTATGGAGAACACCTTCATCAACTGTGAGTGTCCCGAGGCACTCAAAGTCCGTTATGCCACAAGTGTTCTTCAACAAAGAGCACTTACGTGGTGGAATAGTGAGAAGAGGAATCGTGGTGCTGATGCTGTGTTGGCACTCACTTGGGAAGAATTCAAGAACATTGCCATCCAAAAGTTCTGCCCGAGAAGTGAGTTGCAAAAGCTGGAGGAGGAGTTTTGGAACCTCAAGCAAGATGGTGGAGATCATTTGGCCTATTCAACTAGGCATCACGAGTTGAGCATCCTGTTACCTCACATGGTTGACACAGTTCCTAGGAACATTGAGAAGTTCATCAAGGGGGTGCCACCTCAAATCCAAGATGCCGTGGTGGGAAGTAGACCCACAACTTTGGAAGATGCCATTACCATCACCGCTCAACTTACTGAAAACCATATTCGAGCGGGCACCTTGTCTGTCAAAGGGGCTAAAAAGACTGAAAAGGCGGTCCCTGAAGCAGCTAAGGAGAATAAGAATGAACCGTCTTACAACAACAAGAAACGCAAGTTCACACCGGCGCGTAATTTTGCAGTGGCTACACCCAAAGTACCTCAAAGACAACCCGCTCCTGGTACACAAGCACCTGCTGCTAGAACCTATGCTGGTCCTCTACCATTGTGCAATGTCTGTAAGTATCATCATGCGGGTAATACCCCGTGCCGTATCTGTACACTGTGTGGTAAGTATGGACATTTGGTGGCTACTTGTCACCGTGCACCAAACAATGCCGCGTTAGTTGCCAATCGTGCTTGCTACAACTGTGGGGAACCTGGTCATTTTCGCCCACAATGCCCTCGTCTTGCGGGTAACGTACCACAAGCTCGAGGACGTGCCTTCAACATCAATGCAAACCAAGCACAGACTAACAACGATGTGGTGAACGGTATGTCAAATCCAACCCCAACTTTATGATCCAAGTACTTTTGTTGCTTTACCTGTATCGTAAACGTCTTTAAAACTGAACAGGTATGTTTCTTATTAATAATTCTTATGCCTACGTTCTATTTGACTCTGGAGCCGATAAGAGTTTTGTCTCGATAGAATTTGAGCCTATACTTGCTAAGCCACATACGAAACTAGAAAGACCTCTTACTGTCGAAGTCGCCGATGGAGAACCCATCACCGTTGGTGTCGTTATTCGTGATTGCATTTTGAGCCTAAACGAGCATGATTTCTTTATCGACCTTATTCCTATGAAACTTGGAAGTTTTGACGTTATCATTGGCATGGATTGGTTAGCTAAACATCATGCGGAAATTATTTGTTTCGAGAAGTGCATTCGAATTCCTTTGCCTTCGGGGGATACATTGAAAGTATTTGGCGAAAAATCATCCAAAGGACTCAAACTCATGTCGTGTACTCAAGCCCGAAAATGTCTAAGCAAGAATTACATGGCTTTCTTGGCTTACGTGGTCAACACGAAAGTCAAAGGGAATGATCTTAAGAAGGTCCCGATTGTACGAGACTTTCCTGAAGTGTTTCCCGATGACCTTAGCGGTTTACCTCCCGTGCGTGAAGTCGAGTTTAAGATCGATTTAATTCCGGGAGCGAACCCTGTGGCTAAATCACCATATCGACTTGCACCGTCAGAAATGCAAGAGCTGGCCAGTCAACTTCAAGAACTGTCCGACAAAGGCTTTATCCGACCTAGCTCATCGCCTTGGGGTGCACCTATTTTGTTCGTGAAGAAGAAAGATGGATCATTTCGTATGTGCATCGATTATCGTGAGCTTAACAAACTTACCATCAAGAACCGCTACCCTCTTCCTCGCATCGATGATCTTTTTGACCAACTTCAAGGAGCTGCTATTTTCTCAAAGATTGATTTACGTTCTGGCTATCATCAATTACGAGTTCATGATGATGATATCCCAAAAACTGCGTTCCGTACCCGATATGGACACTATGAGTTCATGGTGATGCCCTTTGGTTTAACGAATGCTCCTGCTGTCTTTATGGATCTCATGAATCGAGTATGCAAGCCGTATCTAGACAAGTTCGTGATTGTCTTTATTGACGACATACTTATCTACTCCAAGTCCAAAACCGATCACGAACACCACCTGCGACAAGTTCTTGAGCTATTGAAGAAAGAACAACTATACGCAAAGTTCTCAAAGTGCGAATTTTGGCTTGAGGAGGTCCAATTTCTAGGACATGTGGTGAATAGTCAAGGAATTCACGTTGACCCTGCAAAGGTGGAAGCTGTGAAAAATTGGTGTGTTCCCACAACTCCAACCGAAGTTCGTTCTTTCCTTGGTCTTGCTGGGTATTATCGTCGTTTCATTGCCAACTTCTCTCGAATCGCGAAACCGCTTACTTCCTTGACCCAAAAGAATAAACCATTCGAATGGGGGTCTGAACAAGAGGGAGCCTTTGAATCCTTAAAGCACAAGTTGTGTAATGCCCCTATATTAACCCTTCCCGATGGGAACGATGATTTCACCGTATATTGTGATGCATCTAAACAAGGCCTGGGTTGTGTTCTCATGCAACGAGGAAAGGTCATAGCATATGCATCGAGACAATTGAAGGTCCATGAGGTGAATTATACGACACATGATCTTGAACTTGGTGCCTGTGGTTTTTGCCTTAAAGATTTGGAGGCATTACCTTTATGGGACGCAATGTATAGTCTACACCGATCACAAAAGCCTACAACACGTCTTCAATCAAAAGGATCTCAACATGAGACAACGACGTTGGGTTGAGTTGATTAGTGATTATGATTGTGACATTCGTTACCATCCTGGAAAGGCAAATGTCGTAGCCGATGCACTAAGTCGTAAGATTCATAATAAGACGATCTCGTTTCAAGAAATTCGCGAGCGACGACAATGGTTTGATATCTTGGGAGAATTTGATACTGAGATTCGTCTGGATGTTAATGAGACTACGGTGCTGCTACAAAATTTGAGGATTGAGAATGACATCGAGACTTGTATCATGGAGGCTCAACAAACGGTTCAAGAAGGAGGAAAAATGGGAGAGGAATTGGAGTACAATCTTCGAGCTCAACTAGAAACGAAACCCAATGGGTTGATGTATTTCTTGAATCGAATTTGGGTTCCAAACCATGATAATCTTCGTACCTTTATCATGAATGAAGCTCATCAAACTCGTTACTCAATTCATCCTGGTTCCGATAAGATGTATATGGATCTGCGCGGTCAATACTGGTGGCCTGGAATGAAGAAAGACATAGCAACTTACGTAGCTAAGTGTCTTACGTGTACAAAGGTTAAAGCTGAACATCAACGTCCTAGTGGATTACTTGAACAACCCGAGATTCCCATGTGGAAATGGGAACACATATCCATGGACTTCATAACCAAACTACCTCGTACCTCTCGTGGGCATGATAGCATATGGGTGATTGTTGACCGATTGACCAAGTCGGCACATTTCATACCCATACGTGACACCTACAAAACGTCAAGGTTAGCTCGAATATACATTGATGAGATTGTGAGTCGTCATGGCGTACCTTTGCATATCATATCCGACCGCGACGCTCGTTTCACTTCGCACTTTTGGTCGTCTATGCAGGAACTTTTGGGTACACAACTGGATTTAAGCACGGCTTACCATCCTCAAACGGACGGTCAAACCGAGCGAACTATTCAAACCCTAGAGGATTTGCTACGTCTTTGTGTCCTTGACTTTGGTGGTGACTGGGATACGCATTTACCTCTCGCGGAATTTTCATATAATAATAGTTACCACTCGAGTATCAAAATGGCACCTTTTGAAGCACTCTATGGTCGTAAATGTCGTTCCCCGATCTGCTGGACTGACATTGGTGAAAATTTCATCACTGGTCCTGAGCTCATACAAGAAACAACCGATAAAGTTTCCATGATTCGCAAGAACCTTGAAGTGGCTAGAAGTCGACAAAAAAGTTATGCCGATAAACGACGCAAGCCGTTGGAATTTCAAGTTGGGGATATGGTTCTTCTTAAAGTCTCACCATGGAAGGGAGTCGTTCGTTTTGGGAAGAAGGGTAAATTAGCTCCACGATTTGTAGGACCTTTCAAGATCCTAAAAAGGATTGGGAAAGTGGCTTATAAACTGGAACTACCTTCCGATCTTAGCGGGGTCCATCCTGTTTTCCATGTCTCAAATTTGAGAAAATGTTTGGCTGATGAAAGTCTGTATGTCCCAATAGATGACATCCAGATCGACGAGTCATTACATTTTGTTGAGAAACCTGTTGAAGTCATGGACCGCATTATGAAGAAGACTAGGACCACTACTACCCCAATCGTCAAGGTTCGTTGGGAAAATAAGCGTGGACCTGAGTTTACTTGGGAGCGTGAGGAGCATATGAAGATGAAATACCCGTATTTGTTCGTCTAGTTCAATCTTAATTTCGGGACGAAATTCTTAAAAGTTGGGGAAACTGTAACCTTTCGTGTTTTCGTTAATTGATAGTTAACCTTGTTATGTTCTTGTAGGGACCATTTATGTCATTTACGAAACTATAGGGGTTGTTTATGAATGTTGCTTTTATTGTGCATTAATTCATTAATTTAAGAGTTAATAATTTGTCTTAATATAATAAACATAATAATAATAGCTAAAATAAGATAAAAATAATAATAATAATAGAAATGATAAGTTATAAAAGTTAAATACTGAATAAGTTATAAAATAGTTAAAACTTAAAGTTTAATTAAGTTCAGGGGGCTTTATTGTCAATTTAGAAACTTTGAAAAAAAAATAAAGTTGTATTTAAAATGACAAGAATCAAAACTACAGGGACCAGTTGTGTAACATTCAAAAACCCAAACCAGATTTCTTCCCCCCCCCCGTTTTCCTTGTGACTCTCCGGCCGAGCTCCGGCAGTCTCCGGCCAACCCCAAAAACCCTCGAAAACTCACCGTTTAACTCAATTAAATCACCCTTTACACTTGTACAACAGTTTCGAACCCCACAATCGAGTTAATCTGAGCATTAAACTTCGAATTCATCACTCTCAATCGAAACCGTAGCACATTCAAAGCGTCGGAATCAACAGGCTCGAAACGGATTCAATCATACTCAATTAAATGAGGTTTAACTATTCTAGTTAAGTTTCTAAACTAAATACACTACCAATTTCACCTGAGTTCATCATATGCAACGAATTACCACTTGAGAAACATCGACCCTACAACTCAACCGAAACCCAATTCTTGTTCATCTTCAAATCGAAATTGGCATAGGGCTTTCGATCATAAGCCTCATTAGAAGTTACTGGTGAAGCGAATTTGATTATAATCAACCCAAACCTCTTGAACCGAAGTCACCCCGGCCGCGACATTGTTTGAATCTGTTTCAATCGATCCTGCATCGAATTCAGGTAATTAAGAGTTGTATTACACTCGATTAATCATAGGGAATCAAAGCCCTATGGTTAATTTGGTTAATAACATCGAATTGAGGATCAATTTTGGATCCAATCGTTCTAGGGTTCATGCAAAAAATGGGGGTTCTGTTAATAATTGCTTTTAAATAATCAAACCTAAACCTAATCAGATTTGGGGCGCTGGCCCGCCGGTTAAAGTGTCGGACTCATACACAGGGGACCCGGGTTCGAACCCGGGCACCCTCCACCTTATTTTTTTAAGCTTTTCAGCCTTTAAAAAAATTATAGAAAATTTTTAATAATTATAAAAATCATTCTTGTAAACCTTAATTATTTTTAAAGTCACCTAATTAATTTCTGTAAATTTCTTCATTTAAATACTTTAATATATTATTTTGTATAAAATGTTTTGTTTACAAATGTCATACTTAGATTATTTTTATAAAAATAGACTTTAAATAATAGTTTAAATTAATAAATTATTATTGGCCAATACATTAATTATTGTTTAATCATGTTTATTTCAAATAATTATAAAAATTTATTTGCATCTTAAATTTAAACTTTACAAGTTATCATAAAGAATTTAATTTCTTTTCTCCATATTAAATTACCTAAATGGTATATTTCTTTCATTGGATTAAAATATATATATGATTTCAATAGATAACCTTATTTATTTATAAAAACCCCAAATTCCTATTGAAACCATAGTTCACGTTTAATCGTTAATATTACCTCTAATCTTAACCTTGAAATAAATACGTTAGGTAACTTGAAAAAGAATCGTTGGAGCACCGTTTATTTCTTGTTATCATCCTATATATATATATATATCATGTGAGTTTTCCATGCCCCTTTTTACTTTATTTCACACCTTTTGGGGTGAAACATGTTAACTTTATGAACTTGCACTTGTAAACATCTTGATACTTGTAAATGCACGAGCAATTCATTTATAAACTTTGTCATGGTTATTTGTAATATTGTGAGCTTTATATGATGAATATTATATGTTGACAATCATTAACTATTGCTAGCCTGGCGACGTCATAGATCTATGGGCCTGACAAGCCTATTTGGTGCTAAAGCCGAGGTTATTGCCGGCTCCTAGTGTCGTATTCTTGAGCACTATGGGAACCAAGTACACTTAGCTAATCGTTAAACTTGTAAATGATATTCTTGGTCAAGGTTTGATTGTAGCTATATGTTATCTATAAACTTGCTTATTTCGTAACCGTTGACATGAATTGCTACCTGTAAACTTTTATATATATATATATGTATGCTTAACCCATGGAAACTCACCAACTTTTAAAGTTGACCCTTTTATTTTTAACATGTTTCAGGAAATGCACAAGGTTGATGATTATCTTTGAAGCATGCTTACACCTAGGATTTGGACCTAGGAAAAATAAATAAAATAACTTGAGATTTGAAAGTTGAACTTTGCTTATCTTTGTTTGTTGAGACATTTGGTTGTAAGGTTTATTTCAACTATTGAATTTTTATATTTACAATTTATGGTAGCGTTATGTGGCTGTGAACAATCTTAACCCTCACATCTCGACGTTTCCGCCGTTAAGGTTGGGGTGTGACAAAACAGGTTACACTAAATAACCTGTTTTGAAACACATATTTAGAAACCTATTTAATAAAACATAAACAGGTTCTGCGGTGGACTGGTCTTCGATGGTTCTGCGATGGTTCTTTCCCATTTTCTCCGATTGACTGGTCTCCGATGGTTCTTCAGTGAACTGCGATTGACTGATGATTGGTCTCTGATGGTCTCCAACTGACTGGTCACCGATGCCTGATGGTCTGCTGATATCCAACTACGGTGTTGTGGCGTGCTGCGGACTACGTTGCTACGGATGAGGCTCCGATGGACTGCGATGGACTGCAGATGGGCTCCGATGGACTGTGGTGGTCAGCGGTCACCCGGATCTCAGCCGATGAGGAGACGATGTTCCAAAGTCCAGGGCAGCGGCTCTTGTCACTTGATTCTTGAATGTTGAAATGAGTAATGGAAGAAACCTAATTAGGGTTATGTATATTATGTGTGTATATATATATATAATTAAAATAATAAACAGGTTTCTTAACAGGTCTTAACAGGTTAACAGGTATTTAACCTGTTAAGACACGAAATTTATCGTGTCTTAACAGGTCGATCTGTTTAAGACACGAAACTTGTTAAGGTCAAACACGAAACCTGTTAATTTCGTGTCGTGTCGTGTCGTGTTAACAGGTCCGTATCAAAAATTGCCAGCCCTACAAAAGGCTAAATGTCTCAACATAATCAATCCTTATTTTGAAAAAAGCGCTTAGTAACAAGCCGAACTTTATATCAACTAACATTTCCACTAGGATTACAACTAACCTTATATACCAATTTGCAACCAATAAACAGGGCCAACAAAAAAAACTCAGGTTTGAGCACAATCATAAACTTAGTACGCATCACATCTTATCAAACTAACCATTTCTGAACATAATGAAAAGTGATAGGCTCAATGAAGGAGTGGTAGACACATTATAAGAGAACATGAGCCAGAAACTGGCGAGCCTAGCGAGTTTGATCACAAGAGCGTATAAAAACAAGATGAGAATGAACATGAAGAGGGGGAGGAAGCTATGGTAGGGATGGGGGTGATGTTGGAGGTGGTGGTGGTGGGAAGAACAACAGAGGGAAAACAAAAGGATAGAGGAGAATAAGTAGGTGAAGTAGGAATGTCTAAAATTATCTTATGAAATGTTACATGACGAGACATGATAGCACAACAAGTAGAGTATTGTTGAACAAACAGCCACGTATGGTGGTCTGGAGCAGAGCCAAGAAAAAGGCGTGAAGTGGATTTAGATCAGAGTTTATCAGCTCGTATTTCTCCTAATAACGAATAATACAGACATCCAAAGGTACAAACGATGTAATAATTGGGATGAACCAAATAAGATCTCCTAAGAAGAAGAATGATGAAAAACCGACATAGGTAACCAGTAACTCAAATTAATTCGTACTCAATTTTGGAACAACGTGTTCTCATTTTAACTCATATTATGAACGTACTCTTAGAAACTGTTACACATCTAGACTGGTCTTATCACATGTTTATTTTTCTTGCTTGTTAGTGTCTTGTTATGTTAGTATTTATCAAAAAAGGAAATTTGAATATTTGTTTGATAGGTCCCTTGATTTAGATAAATAAAATTATTATTTTGTAGAAACTGAAAGTTAATTAGATAAATGAAACACACTTGTTTTGTAGAACTATAGATAAAAGTTTTGTGAATGATCGGTTCCATTATACACATGTGGATCATAATTATTATTAAAGATCTCATTCTCACAAATAATCTCCTTGTAATATCTAATGTTATAAATGGTAATCGATGGACTACATCATTTTCTACCTTATCCTAGTTTCGGCCCTCTTGAAACATGTAGTTAATTTAACATTTTCTAATATGAAAATTGAAAGACGTATGAAATTGAAAAAGAAAGTGTACGCACGTTACATTGAGAGTCTTAACATAATAATAAACTATACCATCCGGTTGTTTCTTACTTTCTTATATACAGAAAATGGTGGAACCCTTCTTGAGACCACGGTGTGGGTCTACGTCGAGCGGTAACACCGCCGTCGCCCCTCCTACGCCGAACTTTCCCGTTCATAGCATGTTGCTGTTGTGGCCCACTTCATTCTTAACCTTTGCAACTAGCCGTTACCCTTTCCCCCCCTCCAATGGCAATTTTCTTTAAAAAAAATTCTCAAACACTATAAATACGATTTGGAGTTGCACGATGAGAACACACATTTTAGGCGTAGATTCGATCTCGTGGAACACATTGCAGAGAATGTGGATATCATGGTTTCGGGCGACAAAAATTAGTTTTAGTTATTGTTTTTTTATTAATTTATTTTCAATTAGTTTTTATTTTTAGGCTGTAACTTATTTTATAAAATTCTTATTTAAAAAAATTATGGCATGAAGTGATATAAGTGCCCTCTCCAAATGACCTCATCACGCTCACCTTCTTTTCTTTAACGAACCAACGCCCCTTGTATAAAGTAAGTCTATGATTGAGTCCCAACAAGTGATAAAACACGGTTTAAGTGTGTCGAGTCACTACTTCTTCCGTGTTTTTCACCTTTTTAGCCATTACAATTTTGGTATGTGATCATCGAAATCCTGACGGAGTATGTGTTTTTCCTCTAACTTGTCAAGTAGGTGCAAAATTTTGTCAAAATCCTTTAAGTTAACATAGATAATTGCTAATTAAAACTTGTTTGACAATAACATAAAACCTTCTCGTTTGAGAAAATCAAGTATTTTTAAAAATAACTTTCAAAAATTATACATCAAATAGAACCCGTTGCTTATTATAAAGTAAATTATATTAAGAATATCAGTGTCCAGTTCATTCTAAAAACCAAATTTTCTAAGAGTGAAAATGGTGGTTCAATCCTAATAATAAGTCATGTTAAATAAGAATCTGATTATACATTAGGGTTATATTCGCATTATAATCGAACTCCCTGAAATATAGCCCGGGTTGGTGTTCGAGTTATATTATCTACTTAAAACCATTTGCACTCAAACGTTACTAGGAGTGGTCCTAAAGTATTCCATTAATCTAGTTGTCCACTTGTCCTTAAGTTCGTTTGAACATATTGCAATTTTTACTCCAAAGACGTCTTAAACTAAGCCCTTCTTATAAAACAAAACAACAATATATGGACAATGCCAAAACGGTAGCCTTTTCAAGTCTTGTCCCCACCAAAATAACACGTTGTAAGAGCGTTGAACTTAAACGAAGAGACAAAAGATTTTTGAACGAATATTATCTCAATATGCTAGTCATTCGTAAAAAGTGTGAAACATAAAAGTTTCTAGAGTGTGAAAGCTTGTGTGCGTGTTTTTGAATAATCTTTGACGAGAATACACGCTATATTGCGAGTGATATAACACCTTTTCATATCCTTTGACATGTCTTACATGAAAAATCAATTAAACATGCCTGGTTAATGACTTTAGTAAAGTAATACGTCAAAAGAATTAACAAACAAGATTATAATCTCAAACTCGCTAGCTAACCAATCAAACGAGTTGTTTCTCCAACACCTGTTGTATGATAGACGTTTAAACTGTCAAATCTAAAATACGTTTAACATCTCAAGTAGACTCATTACGCTAATTAAACCAATATATAAATGCATTCAACTACAAAATAAAGAATAAAATAAAAAAAAAAACTCCGAGATTAGAATTGAAGTGATAACATAGAAAAACCCAACTAAATACAATAACCTTACATTATAACTTCATACCAAAATTTTAAAAAGTTACAAAATTGTAAAACTACGTGACAAAAGTATTAATATCTTAACATCACGACATCTTTCCATATGTTACATTGCCTACATCATGGACAGCTTTAGATTCTCCACCTCATATTCACACACAAACACGCTGGCCCTATGTGTGACAATCAATACCACAATCATAAAAGAAAAAAATAAATTATACAATTAATCATCATAAAAAAACAAGAAAAAAGAAAAAGTGTCCAAAAACATTTAATATGATATTTAACAACAATAAATCAATAATCTTATATTAACACACACTTTTGCTTTTCTTCTTTTATGTGTTCTAATGGAGATGGTGCTTGTGTGATACTCTTCATCTTCATCTTCTTCATCATCTTCATCTGATCTGAGATTCTGCAACAATGGCGAAACATGATGAACAAATTCAAATCTCCAATCATAAAGAGAAGAAGATGTTCATTGGTGTTGTATGGAATTGTGCTGCTGAATTGAAAATATTATTATCAGCTCTTCTATTTTTGTGTTCAATCATCACAGTGTTCCAATTCTTCAATCCATCTGTTCGAGATCTCAGAGATTGCGCCGCCTTCCCGCCGCCGTCCGCCGCCACCGCATCCCCGCCATCGATGAAAAATAAGGTGGAGGATGTGGTGGTTGATGGTGGTTTGATCAAGAGAAACTTCAATGGCTATGGCTCTGCTGCTTATAACTTCATACTCATGTCGGCGTACCGAGGTGGTGGCGATACGTTCGCCATCGTCGGGTTATCGTCAAAACCATTGCATTTGTTCTCGAAACCGAGTTACGTATGTCAGTGGATCCCCCATAACGCAACGGGGGGTCATGAAAACATAACTGTTGTTGGGTACAAGATCCTCCCCGACTGGGGGTACGGGCGTGTATACACCGTCGTGGTGGTGAACTGCACGTTCCCGTTCCCAGTCGGGGAGGATGGTAGCGGAGGGCGATTAATCGTCCACGCCTCCACCTCAGGAGGCGGGGACGCCAACTTCGCCCTCACCGATACCATAGAAGCACTAACAGAAACTCCAGGTAGCTTCAGCATTTTACAGCTTGAAGCTCCCCCAGAATATGAATATTTATACTGCGGGTCGCCACTTTATGGCGACCTAAGCCCTCAAAGGGTGCGTGAGTGGATATCCTACCATGCGAATCTGTTCGGCGAGAAGTCTCATTTCGTGATCTACGACGCCGGGGGTGTTCACCCGGAAGTTATGGCGGTTTTACGCCCGTGGGTCGATAAGGGTTACGTTACGATACAGGACGTGAGGGAGCAGGAGAGATTTGATGGGTATTATCATAATCAATTTCTCATTGTGAATGATTGCTTGCATAGGTACAGATTCATGGCGAAATGGATGTTCTTCTTCGACGTCGATGAATTCATCTTCGTCCCGAAAGAAACCACCATTAAAAACGTTACCGATTCGTTGCTGGAGTACACCCAATTCACCATTGAACAAAGAACAATGTCCAATAAGCTCTGTTACCTCGATGATTCTCCCGGCAAAACGTACAGGTATTGAATCTGAATCAATCGTTCAATCATCGTATAAACATTCAGATGATAAAACGATGTATGAATGTTTTTAACTAGAAATTCTTTGCCATAGTTGGACTGTAACATTCTAGGCAAATCCTATACCGGTCGTGGGCAGTAGAGATTCATGGTTCATAAGGAATGTCATGTCTTTAATATCACCAATGCGTTTTGGGCGTATTGACTGTGGATGAGAAATAATTGTCAGGTACTCTAGTTAATAAATCTATTTTAAAAATATGGATAGTGTCCAATACTACCATTATTTACTACGTGACTCGAACCATAACTTTTCATAAAACCAACATCATTTGACACTCATACATACCACTATGCCAAAGGCCGTTTTTAAAATTATCAATAGTTAATAAAAGATTATATAGTAAAAACCATTGTAATCAACGATTGTATAATTGATTTCCTCTCAACAAAAGACCTCAACAAGGGCCCCTCTCTGATAAGAAAGAAAACGAAAGAATCTCAATTTTACGACAAATCCGGTCTGATGGCTGTTCTCCATTAACCACAAGGATATAGGGACTCTACATTTCATCTTTGGTGACATTGCTGGAGTGATGGGCACATGCTTCTCATTACTGATTCGTATGAAATTAGCATGACCCGGCGATCAAATTCTTGGTGGGAATCATCAACTTTATAATGTTTTAGTAACGGCTCACGCTTTTTTGATGATCTTTTTTATGGTTATGCCGGCAATGATAGGTGGATCTGATAATTGGTCTATTCCGATTCTAATAGGTGCGCCTGACATCTCAACAAAAGACATATTTATCAAACCAGCCTATTAGCTCATGTGAGGTTAATCCATTTAATAGAGGCATTTGACTTTTAAAGATAAAGTTTTGATTTTTAAACCAGATATGATGTCTCTAGTAGGGGATTCTTTAACCTGTTAAAAAATAAAAAAGTAAAATCAAACCAGCCTATTAAAATGGTTTTCGGGTTTTTCGGACTTTGGAAAATTCATATCGGGAATCGAAAAAGGTTGGAGGTTTTTGTAAGTTTAAAAAAGTTTACGTTCTCTTTCTTAAAAGCAAAGGAATAAGATTTTTAAAATTGATTCCCAAATTATTAAAGACGTTTGTTCCAGAAATAAATCAAATAATTAATAAAGAGGTCACTAGAATAATTAGTTTTAAATTATATTGTTTCATGTAAATTTATTTTATAGTAAACTTTAGACGTCTAAGTTTCTTTAAACATCAATTTATTTAACATCAATATCTAAATACCATCCATCTTGCATTCACAAATATCTAAATGCTATTAAAAAAGAGCACATGACTTAACAACGATCTTTCTAACCCAAAGCTTTTAAAATTGGTTTTTTAGGGTTTTACCTTTGGTGTGAGAACACATATTTTCACTTGTGTTTTCTAATGCGTATGATTTATATTTCTAGATGAATCATCATCAAAGTATATGCGTGAAAGCAAAGGCCGAATGTATGGAGGAGTGGTGAAAAGCGTTCGAACGTTTGGGTGATTCATGGATGATAGACGAGTTACTTCTAAACCAATCAAATAAAACCATGTTATGCAACAACTTTGGCTTACATTGAAAATGTTTTGGAAACTTGGAATTAATGTATTGTTTACAATGATATGTTGATAAATGATCATTATGTATTTATGTTTAAACTAATTGGTGTAAGTCGTCATGTGTGATGTTAAAGTTGTTGATATTGCAGAAAATTGCAGCATTAGAATAAAATTTATGCCGAGACATAGATTAAAAAAAAAGGAACGTCGTAACGGTATACTCATAATTTTATAAATTGTATAGAATAAATCATTTCAAGTTATATAAAAAACAAAATTATAAAATAGTTTTTGATGACTTATTCGCTTTTCTTTCGATTAAAATTTACGTTGAAACATATGATAAAAAAGGTTAAAAACATCTGCGTATTTTGTAATCACCTTTTTTAAAAATTCAATATTAAGTTATAAATCTAAATTGTAAGTTTAATTAGAGCTATATGAATGATGGAGCTTTTTACGACAAACTTCACAGTACATAACTTTAATATGTCTTAACTTTTAATATTAAAGAAAGAATAGTAAAATGAAGAATGGTATGTTTTATATAACAAACTTTTCTAATCTGAATTATTTGCGTCACAAATTTAAAAAGAATTTAAGCACCGCCTCCTATTATGAAAGTCAATGTATTCCAAATGCGACGTTGAATCATGACCATGTGTATATTAGACAACCACTCTTTTATTATGATGACAGATTAGACAACCACTCTTTTATTATGATGACAGACGTATGTTTATAATTTGCACGACTAATTAAATCAATAATTTGCATTTGTCTTTATATGGGGAACAAATAAAACGACAAATGTAACGTGTTATAATTTGACGGTTCCGAACTTTTCAATTATTTGCTTTGATAGTTTTTGGAGTTGTACGCATATTTGGATTAGAAATCATCACACACTACTCTAGTTAGTGGTGTACAAACCGGTTTTTTATGTCAAACCGGTTCGGTTTCAAACCGGTCCGGTTTGAACCGGTTTATTTTCAACCGGTTTGAACCTCAAACCGGTTCGGTTTCTAAACCGGTTTTAGGGCTAGTAAATTCAAACCTATCGAACCGGTCCGGGCCGGTTTGAAAACCGGTTCAGGTTTGCATTTTTTTTTTAAATCCAAGGAAGAAACGCCCAAACAGATGCGTTGAACAGTGATGATGCGCCCATAGTGATGAAGCGCCCAAACAGTTATGATGCGTCCAAACAGTGCTGATGCGCCCAAACAGTCTCCAAACGCCTAGCTAATGCGCCCAAACAGTCTCCAAACGTCCAAACACTTAGCAAAATTTCAGAATTTTTTCACACTTATCAAATTCTTCAAAACTTGTTCAATTGATCTAAAATGTTATTTTGCTAAATAAACATCAAACATTTGATTATTTATTTTTATCAAAAATTACACATTTATATAAATTATTTATAAATATTAAAACATAAAACATTACAAAAGCTTAAAAATCAAAGATTACATAAAATGTAAAATTTAAATAAAAATATAATTATGATTTATGATACATGAAAAATTAAATATGATTATTTATTTTTATCAAAGATTACATAAAATATAAAATAAGATACTATTCAAAACATATAAACAATTCAAATGACGTAAACTTTTAAAAACTAAAGTCGTTCTCCGTTCTTCCGTTGCGTATTTGGATACTTTATTCTTCGCCACCAGAACCCGAGCTATTACGAATGTACTCATCATATGCCGCTTCATCATCGGTCATTCCGGGTGTCAATCCACCGTCTACTTCGTCTTCATATATTTCGGCTTCATATTCTAATTTTCCTTCAAGTGAGCATTTGTCTTGTATTCTTTCAGTTATATCCAAATAATCCTTCAAGCAAATACACATTTAAACTGCTTAGGGAGTGAGTTGGGTTCTTCGTATTAATATAATCCTGCCACTAACAGAAAAAACCGATTTCGAAGCTACCGTGGAAGCTTGGACGGTTAGTAAAGCTCGGGCCATGGTGGATAGGATTGGAAATTGATCTTCTTTACCTTTCCATCAAGCCAACAAGTCAAAATTTTAAAATTTTGTGGAGTCATGGTGGATAAAAAGTTTGTTCCACTATACCTCCCGATTTCACTACTCGGGAGTGTTACCACGTTGATGTTTACTACATTCATCTCTTTAAGTATTATATAAAGCAAACACTGGATCACTTGAACATCCGTCATGTGCCACATACCGCATAGACTCATGTATGTTTGATGTTTCACCATATTTTGCTAAATAAACATCAAACATTTGGCCTAAATGTGTGTTAAAATTATTTTTTGCACCTTGAGCATAATATGAGTTTTCTTCTTCTAAATCCAAATTAAAAGTAATTTTATCAAGTAAAGTTTCAACCCCCGACGTATTTAAACAAGGGTTTAAGGCAGCGGCACATGTAATAACCAGAGGCATTTTTTTAAAATATTTTTTAAGTTTTTATTTCATTGGTGGTATCATATCCGAATAAGGTCTACCTCTGAACGACAACCCATTTAATTTTGAAGTCATTAAGTAAATTTGGTGAAGTACTAATGAACTCGTTGGATAATAAACTTCAGAAAGACAAGTAGTTGCAGTTTTAAAAATATTAAGCATTTTGGTTATTTCTTCAATAATAGCCCAACCCTATGGATAGTAAGTCAAAGTCTTTCCACGACTCGCCAAAGTATTATGAAATACTATTAAATTTTCTTTTTTGTCAATAGTCTTTTCAAACATGTTACAAGTCGAATTTCATCTTGTAGGTGCGTCCCAATTCGGACATAAACACTTGGAATTTGCGTCTTTACAAAACTTGCGATACCTACTATATCTTTGGTTACTGCTAAAAATGTCACGTAACATTCTTTTAAAACTATCTTTTACTGTTTCAATAGTTTTTAAACCGTCTTGAACGACTAAGTTTATGATGTGCGCAACACATCGACTATGAAAAAACACACCGTCACAAATTGGTTTATATTTTAACTTTAGATGTTTTATTTCAAGCGTATTATTTGACGCGTTATCAAAATATATTGACAAGATTTTGTTTTTCAGTTTATATGTTCTAATAACTTTGTCAATAAGATGAAAAATATTTTGACCGGGGTGAGGATAATCAAAAAATTCAAACGCAATCGTACGTTTCATCATTTACCACGAATCGGGTTCAACCCAATGGGTGGTGACACAAATGTACGAGTCCAGTGAACCGTGCAGAGTCGACCAAACGTCACTGGTTAAGTTGACACCGGTTTGTAAATTTTCAAAATAAGATATTAATTCAATTTTAGATTTTTTCCATATTTTTAAGCAATCTCTTCTAAGTGTAGGACGACTTACATGTGTGTATCGTGGTTGGAGAGTTCGTTGAATTAGCCGAGTCAAACTTTCATTGTCGAAATGTTTGAATGACAAGCTTTCTTGAATTACAAAATACGCCATTTGCTCACGAACCGCATTAACGGCATAAGCCCAAACATTCCCTTCGCTTGTCATCGAAGCTTGACCTTGAGACAGTTTACCTTTCAAATCCTTACAATATTTATTCGCAATGTGGTTTTTCAAAGTTGTATTTGCATCTTTTTTGAAAAACTTATGACAATACTTGCAACGAGCTTTTTTGACATAAATTGTAATTGCACCATATTTCGGGGTTCCTATTCGTAGGAAGGATTGCTACCACCACGTTGCTTGAAGACATGTCACAACCAACGAATGATTGAGCACTTGATGAAGCCATTTTGAAATGAATGAGAGTATTGAGAGTTTTTTTTAATTGAACGAAAATATTAAGCGTATTTAAGAATATAGAGCGTTTTTTGAGAGTAGAGAGCGTTTTAAGTTGTTGTGGTTCAACCAAAACATCTAGTACGTATTTATACTAGCTTAATAGGGGTATAATTGTAAAAAAAACACAAAAAAATGGTCAAAAACGGCTATATAGCGGTTATATAAAGGCTAGTTTTTAAAACCGGTTTGGTGAACCGGTTTGGGACCGGACCGGCTTGAAACCAGTTTCATTTTTTGAAACCTTCAACCGGTGGAGGAACCGGCAGTTCGGACCGGTTTAGGCCAGAAACCGGTTTCGATTTTTTCGGCCAAACCGGTTCCCGAACCGGTTTTTTTGGCCACCTCTAACTCTAGTAAGAATGGTAACAAATCAGAAATGAGATGAGGTTTAGTAATTTTAGTCTCGTAGTATGCTTTATCATTTGTCTTATATCCGCCGGGTATTTGTTGTTCATTATTTAATGGGTTTGTGCGTATATACTAGCGTTTGAAAAATTAAATATAAAGATATTAGTTAATAATATATAATATATAAGAATGTAAAAATTAAATAAATATGTTAGTAAGTAAATTACACATGACATAAGACAAAAAAAAACGCTAATAGTTGTGGAAAACTAATCCCTACAATAATGCATCATTTTTTAAAATTAAGATAATGCTCATCTTAATCTTAGTTTAAATTTCAAATCTTCCATACATATAATATTTCCGTTTTGATAAAAAAACAATTAAAGAGAAAATGTATAATTTTATAAATTAATATTTACTTGTTTACATTGATTTATGATTTAACATATAAATGAAATGGTACAAATTTATCCATTTAAAAGAATTTTACATCAATTCTTACAAAATTAGTTTATTTGGTGTCGGGGTTGATTCATACATAAACAGGGTGGGTAATTGGAGCTTAGTGATAGAAAAGTTTAAGGCTAAGTTGTTGGGTTGGAAAACTAGATCTTTGTCATTTGGTGGTCGACTCACTTTGATTAAGTCGGTTTTGGGTAGTCTTCAAATGTATTTTTTATTCATTTTAAAGCTCCATCGACTGTGATAAAGAAGCTAGAGCGCTTGAGAACACAATTGTTATGGGGCCGGGTCTACATTTAGCTCCAAAATTAATTGGATTGCGCGGGATGGAGTGTTGTCACCCAAATGGGTCTGTGGTCTTGGCGTCTCTAGTATTAGAGATTCAAACTTGGCTCTTCTAGTTAAATGGAGATGGAAATTCAAATCTGAGAAAAATGCCTTATGGGTTGCGGTTATAAAAACAATCCACCACCGACCTTGGGTTCATGCTTCTATTCGTTAAAAACATAAGGGGCTGTTTGGTTGGGTCTTATTGACCCCATTCAGACCTTAATGTCTGACTCGGTCAGACATGGGTCAGATCATTGCGTTTGGCTAGATACCTCTTAATGAGAAAGACCTCTTACTCCATCACTTATTAGGTCAGATCTCACCCCAAGTCTGACCAAAACACTTCCACCCCCATCGACCGAGCCAATCAACCCGCAACTCGCCGCCGCCCGCCCTTTAGCTCCAACTCGCGGCCATCTTCAGCTCCAACTCGGTTTCGGTGAGTGCCGCCCTTCAGCTCCAACTCGGTTTCGATCTTTGCCATCTCTCGATTTGACTATTTTGAGTTGCCATCTCTCGATTTCGCCCTTCAGCTTCAACGAGGTGAGTTCTTGCGATTTGACTGTTTTGATCCTTATTTTTGGGTTTAATTTTCTCATGTTGAAGTTCATTTTGAAGTATGGTTCCTAATTTGTTGTCAGTTGAACCATGTATATATGTATATGTAATGCCAATCCTAGAATCATATGATTTGGTTGATTCACAAGCTGATAGAAATACTACTTTTGTTATTGTTTTGGTAATGTTGAAGTGATACAACAGGCTCTCTATTGTTATCACCCCCTTGAATTACAAGCACCCATTAATACTTGTAACTATTGTTATTAGCAGTAGAATTCTTGTGAGAGTATTGACCCTAGTATCCTTTTAGTGTTTTTGAAGGAGTCATAAAATAGAACCATATATGCTGATCTAATACAGATAGAGAAGAATGCTGAAATTGATCCACCCAAATGGCTAATTTTTGTTGTTCTGCTACTGTTTTTGTGTTGTATTGATGCTGTTTTTATGTTGTCTTTAAGCTTTTATGTTGTTGTTATCATGTTGGTTTCAAGCTGTTTTGCTGTTGTTTTTTATGTTGGTTTCAAGCTGTTTTGCTGATGTTTTTTTATGTTGGTTTCAAGTGTACACCCCTTATAGTATTCTTCACATAACAATGTCTTCCCCTTAAACATCGTTGTTGTTCTGCTGTGGTTTTTTATGTTGGTTTCAAGTTGTAGTTTATCAGCAAACTCCCATGTTGCATAGCAGCCTCTTCCAATGGTTTGGCACATGATTTATTCATAAGAAAGAATATTATTAGTATATATTGTAAGCAACTCCTATAGTCAATAATGAGACTTTAATAATCACTTACTTATTGTATTTGTAATTGATAGATTCTTCTAAAGAAATGGCTGAAAAAAAAGATTAGGATTAACTGAAAGGTTGAAGGAGTTGATAAAACCTTTCTAGAATCATGTATTCATGAAATTACACTTCATGGACGTGAGGGTAGTAGCCTGAAAGCAATTTCATGGAAGAACGTTGCTGAAAAATTGAAAACAGAACATGAGTTTATAGTGGATCAAAAACAAATGAAGAACCACTATGATTACTTAAAATCAAAATTTACAGCTTGGTCAAAGCTTAAGAACAAACTGGAAATGTTTATACCCGCTAACAAACACCTTTAACTTAACGGAGGAGGAATGGCAACTTGAGATCAAGGTATTTCTTTATATATACATATATATTTCAATTAACCTCATAGTAATTTTAATTTTTTTTTCACATAGTCCAACAAATTCGTAGAAAAGTTTAGAAGAGCGCCACTTGATTATCCCGACTTGTGTATTCAATTGTTTGAAGGATCTACTTCAAATGGTTTTGATAGTTGGGGGCCATCTTCTACACTTCCTCATCCTTCTATGGAATTGATTGATCAAAATGTTCTTTCGGACATTGATGGCACTCAAATGGAACATGGGGCTAGTGAAGAGTCTTCTGATCGGTCTAAACAAAAAAGAAAATCATCAACTCAAGGTGTTAGTAATGAGTCATCAAGTCGTTCTAAAAAAGGGAAACAAACATTCAATTCACATCTCATGGAAGTTGGAGAGGATATCAGGAATGTGGCAAAGATGTTGCTTGAGAAACACAACCAGTCTAATGATATAGATGCATGCATGGAGAAGCTGGAGACGTTGGGGTGGGAAGAATTTGAGGCGAAATATCAAACGGCGCTTTTGCTTTTCGGTGAAAGTGCTGATTTAAGAAAAGTGTGGTTACGACTTAAGCCGCACACCTGTGAAATATGGGTTAAGAATGCGGGAGCGAAGTATGGATTGTTTTGTTGTTGTGATCAAGGTTGCCTTTTGATAGCTAAACTTTAAGCTATGTGGGTGTTTGGGATTGCTTATTAAAACAACTTTTGGCTTTTGGAATGGGTGAAAAGTCAAAAATGCCCCTCCAAAAGTCACCAAAAGCCAGAATTTGTGACTTTTAATGACTTTTGGAGGAGCATTTTTGACTTTTCACCCATTTCAAAAGCCAAAAGTTGTTTTAATAAGCAATCCCAAACAGCCTCTATGTATGCTAAACATTAAGCGAAGTATGGATTGTTTTGATGTTGTGTTTTGGAATGTTATTTGAATTCTATGTTATGTTATGGAATGTTATTTGAATTATATGCTATGTTATGGAATGTTGTTTGAATTCTATGCTATGTTATGGAATGTTGTTTGAATTCTATGCTATGTTATGGAATGTTGTTTGAATTCTATGTATGATAAACAGGTAGCCTATGGACTCGGATAAAGAGATTATGTTTTTCTTATTGTTTTGTTGGCATTGGCTACAATTAGCCTCGACATTGACCGGTCATGAAAGGATAAAAGATCCGAATTCAGCATTGACCGGTCATGAGTGCACATAAGAATTATTGCATGGCACTTCTACATAATGTCATGAGATGATGCGCATGTCACGTGATGCATATGTACTATTGTGTAATCATTTTAAGCAAAGAAATTGGTTGCAGAGTAGTAGGTCAATAACTTCTAAAGACAAGATGGCTATTTTTTTATTGTCATAGGACATAATGAGCGATTTCGAATGGTTAAGCGAAGGTTTCAACACTCAACAGAAACAATTCATAGATGTTTTCATGAGGTATTACTTGCAATGATGAATTTCGCAAGAGAAGTTATAGTTCTGACATCTTCTAATCCAATCGCGAATGCTTCAGAAAAACATAGAAGGCTAAAACAAATATTTTCTGGAGCGATAGGTGCGTTAGATGGAACTCTTGTACATACAGTCGTACCTGCTGATCAACAGGCTCGTTACAGGGGAAGAGGAAAGGGTGAATGCTTTCAAAATGTCCTGGGAATCTGTAATTTTGATATGATATTCACATTCGTATGGGCCGGATGGGAGGGTATTGCACATGATTCACGTGTTTTGAAAGAAGTAGCATTTAATCCGACTTCCGGCTTTTATTTGCCCCCACCGGGTTTTTATCCGTTCCTTAACTTTGATGTAATTATTTATCTTGTTTTTTATGTAATAGTTTTGATTTCTAATGTTTACAGACAAATATTATCTTTGCGATGCTGCATACACCAACACTCGTGGGTTTATGACTCCCTACCGTGCTACGAGATATTGGCTAGCCGATTTTCGACGACAGCGTGCATTGACTAAGGAAGAAAAATTCAACCATGCTCACGCACAGCTTAGAAATGTAATTGAGCTCGCATATGGTGTTTGAAAGCAAGATTCTCAATCCTAAAACAAATGGCCCCCTTTTCATTTCCAATACAAAGAGACATAGTGATTGCGTGTTTCGCTATCCATATTTTATAAGAAAATGGAATATTCATGATCAGTTATTTATGGCATACAACGAGAACACTTTTTTTGAAGAAATGCCAGAGGAGGAAAGTGATGGCCAGTCTGTTCACGACATGGAATGGGGCTCACAAGGCATTGAGCATATGACTACTTTGCGTGACGAGATAGCAACTCAATTAATGTCAAATGCTTAAAACCAAAATTGTACGCAAATTATTAATTTCTACTTGGATTTAGTATGTTTTCAAGAAGGATTTATGTGTAATTTGGATTTTCTATGATGGTTTGTATTTTTTTTAGTAATTATTCATTATTAGAAGTTATGACCAAACAGATAAATTATATTCAGCAAGAAATAATTAGAGGGGTAAAATAGTCATTTTATACAGTTATTCAGATGTCCAACCAAACAGACTTAAATTGGTTCAGCACTTATTGGTTCAGACCTCTTACTGGTTCAGACCTCTTACTGGTTCAACACTTATTCAATCAGATGCTGTCAAACAGCCCCTAAATCCCAGAGATGTGGAAGATGATTTGTAACGTTGAGAGAGAATTTCTAAAAAAATTACAGATTGTAGTTTGGTGCAGTGGCAATATTCCATCCCTTAGTGCTTAGACCAGCAACTGGTTGCGGGTTCAAACCCCGCGGTCTGTTCTTTCTTTCTTTTCTGGATCTTTTAAATTTTCTTACATTATTTTCATTTGAAGTGCTTTTTTTTCTTTTGCCTTTTTAATATCTATTTCATTTAATTTACCTTTTCTAATTATTAGGCCGCACGGAACGTAACGTAGATCGCAACGTGTCGTTATATCATACAACTCTGTCACAACACACGGCCTTTACAATTAAATTACATTTTTAAAACTAGGCTTTTTATGTACGTTTCGAATTTGAGTATGTTTCAATGTAAATTATGTCCGTAAACGAGTCGGGTTTACGTAATAATTCAAAAATGAGTCGGGTCGATTGGAATATATACTTTAACACGTTACATACGTACCCGCCGCAACGCTTGGCTGGCAAAGGAATTTGTTGTACATATAGCCCAACAAGAATCACCACATAACTTTAGCCCTCCATCTTTGAGAATGTTGCACCAGACACCCTTTACAACTACAAGTTCCAACTTTAGCCCTTAACATTTAGCCTACGTGCGTAACCCATAATTTATAAACCTTATAATTTTGACTATTTTACCATGTGGATTTTTTAACATCCACACTCAAATCACTTGGTAAACATATCCAATTCGTTAACAAAAAAAAGTACGATAAATGAGACTAAGTCCTTTAGTGAAGTCGTCAGTAGTTTGTAATTTATAACCCATACTAAAAATTTTAATAATTTACGTTTGAACTTTTTCTCGAATAAAATACATATCCAACTTATAGTGTTCGGTACAGTCATGAAACACATGATTGGATGTTATTGCAATATCAACATCATTATATTATATACTATTTAAAACCGGAATGAATAGTGAATTTCGAAATCATTATCACAAAAAACAAGAGTATGAAGTTTGACATCAACTTGAAATATTTTAAACAAATTTGTAACTACAAAGCTCAAATGTAATTATATACCATTACGAAAACAACATAATGAATAGTTATTCTCGAAATCATTATCACAAAAAAAAAAGTATGAAGTTTTACATCAACTTGAAAATTTTTAAGGAAATTTTGTAACTACATGAGCTCACATGTAATAATAAAAAAGCTTGATATTCTATTATTCAGATTCAGTGATGAACCGATAAACAACAGTTTGTTATTTACTTTTTACTAGACAAATGACTTCCCTAAAAACACATAAAAACAAGGAACTTATTTTCGTGATATGGTATGCTTTCCTCAGTATGTGTTAACATAGGCACATAAATTTAGATTGTCACGTTTACTAATAAAGATACCATTACCATGGTCCATGGGCAAAATTTATATAACGTAAAAGCTCAAGGCAATATGTAGATGAGTATTTTATTTGTGGGTGAATGCATAAATTTACTAAGACACTGTTGACACATGATATATTAGGATGAGTTTAGATCTTTGAAGAAACATCATCGAGAATGTTATCACTTGGAGAAGTTATTGGACTCAATATCATGAAAAAAAATTATTTTCATCTACAGTTTTAAATAAGGATGGTCATTAATCTTTTGTTTAAAAGAAAACTCATCTTCATAAAATTTAACATCTTTTGAAAATAAATTTGTTTTTATTTTCTAGAGTTTGTATCATTTTTTTAACATTTGAACAACCATCAAATACACATTTCTCAAGTCGACTAAAAAATTGCCTTCTCTGTTTCTAGCGCATGGGCTAACGTTTTTTGCAAAACGGTGCTAAAACATCGACACCTAGAACTTCTCGAGTGCTGTAGAAAGGATCTCAAGGTGGACATAACCTCATAGAGACCACATTCTATTAAACACAGACGAATATGACTGTTTATTAACTAGACAACAATTAGTATGCATTCAAGGTAACGCCACCTTACAACAATAAATATCTAACGACACTAAGTAAATGCCTATGTTTTATATCCTCCGTCCATTTTGGTTGGTGGATATTAGTACATGATGTTTAATGAACTATATCTGTTGACTTTAAAAAAGAATGTTACTTGATGATTAACAAATTTGGTGCGTTATCACTTCCAAAAACTTTGATGATTTTGTCAAAGCGACTATTAATTATTTAAATTCGACTAGACACTCAAACACTTCCTCTTTTTAGTTTTTGAAAAGATAAGATAAGTTCAAACACCACAAGAATAATAATCAACAATTGCTAGAAAATTTCTAAATCCTTCTTTACTAGTAATTTTATAAGTACCCTATAAATCTAAATGGAAAAATTCACAAACATTCTTTGAACTTTGAAGTATGATCACTTAGTGGAAAAGAAACACAATGTTGTTTAGCCTTATGCCACAACTCATAGGGCTGAGATTTTTTTATCAAATTTTCAGGTGGGTTTTTAAGACATCTAAAAAATGATCAGAAGGATGCTCTAACCTAATATGTCATAAAGTTATAGTAGACATGTTGATGAAACAAATTCTCATAGAGTTTCTATTTATTGTAGTCGTGAAAATTAGTTTTGATGTCTTATTCTGTCATTTCTCCATCGGACTGAAGTTGAGGAGAAGGTACGGAAATCCACCTCCCAGGCTCCCATCAAATTTAATTCACATAGTTATGAAGGATTCCATATCTCTCTCTCGCATCTCTTTCTCTTGTGTGGCATCGAAGCAAGGAAGGAAGGAATCGAGAACGGAAGCAACGAAGAATTCTATTCAGTTTCTCAATTTGGGAGGAATTAAAGGCATGTGCATGTAATGAAGGCGCATACATATTTACTAAAGGCTCAAAACAGGTTCTACTATAGTATAGAAAAAGAACAAAAATGCACAAACAAAAAAAGTAGAAAGCAGGGATTGAACACGCACAAACTAACTCTACAAACAAGGGCGCTACTTCTAAACCAAAATTGAAGCTTGTAATCAATGTTATCTAAATATGTAAGAAGAACCTAAAACTAAAAGAAAAGAAACAAAAAACAAACAATTCTCACACGTAGATCACTAAAAAGTAAGTATCCTATAGAAATGTTAGTATTAGAATTCCTGTTGAAAGGGGTTCAAGAAGACTTGATGTTATAAAACCATATAGTTTATTAAAAAATAAAGTATAAAATATATTGCTATTTTATGTAAACTAATAATAAAATGTACCATCTAAAATGTATCCTTACCCATTTGGGTCCTTGGGACACGAAGATCTAGCACTAGAACAGTAGAACTATCCGAGCCCAGCCCAGCTCAGCCCAGCCCAGCCCAACCCAGCCAAACTCAAAGCTTCTTAAGAGATGGCGGGAAAACCTTCAACGCCTCTGCATATCTTCCCGCCAAAAAGTTGTATACAGTGACTCATGTTTCCATTTGATCATCCATTTCACTTACAGCTTCTGCAAAAGCTCGAGCGTACGAGACCTCACTCACCAAGATGGATTCATTCGGCGGTGCATACTTCGTCGACGAGCAAGCAGTTAGGGTCGAGAACATCTTCTTAGACTTCCTTAACAGGTACCGTATTAGGATCTTCATTCGTTTATCAGCTTTAGATCCGTAATCGATTGAAGCAATTTATCACGTTTCACACGTTTAATGTATGTTTCTCGTTGTTACAGCTTTAGGTTGGATCCGACTATACGAGAACCTTACTACGAGTCGGAAATCGCCGCAATGATACCAAATGAATCGAACACTATGTTCATCGATTTCTCTCATGTTATGCTATTCAACGATGTCCTTCAGAAAGCCATTTCTGATGAATATTTGAGGTCAGTTTTCTGATTTCGAGTACGTTTCGCCATATATTGTATATTGAAATTGAAATTGAAATTGGGGATTTTGTGATGTAATTTTAGGTTTGAGTCGTATCTGAAGAACGCGTGTAAGCGATTTGTGATGGGGCTGAAACCTACATTTATTACTGATGATAACCCTAATAAGGATATTAATATCGCGTTTTACAATCTGCCTATCACTAAAAGGTATCTAGAGTTTTTTTATTATTATTATTATTATCAATTTTACTGCTAGTGGTGCAAATTTTAAGTTTCTATATGTTGGTGTGACAGATTGAGAGAACTGAGTACATCTGAGATAGGTAGACTGGTGTCGGTAACTGGAGTGGTGACTCGAACAAGTGAGGTTAGGCCCGAGCTCATTCAGGGCACTTTCAAGTGCTTGGAATGTGGAACAATTGTTAAAAATATTGAGCAACAGTATAAATACACTGAGGTTTGTGATTTTGTTATATGGTTAAATAGGTGTTTGATTGATTTGTATATGCAAAGTTGTGTTTTTGTGCTTAGTGTTTGTGTTATGTGGTGTCTGTAGCCCATGATATGCCTGAATGCTACATGTTCGAAGAAAGGAAGATGGACACTTCTCAGACAAGAAAGCAAATTTGCAGATTGGCAGAGGGTTAGGATGCAGGAAACATCAAAAGAAATACCTGCAGGGTCTCTGCCGAGATCGTTGGACGTCATTCTTCGCCATGACATTGTTGAACAGGCTAGGGCTGGTGACACGTATGAAACTTTACTCTGATTAACTGCACTGTATGATGGTCATCTTTCTATATACAGAGAAGTAGAAGATAACTTATTTTTTTTATTTGCAGGGTGATCTTCACTGGTACTTTGGTTGTGATACCTGACATTTTGGCATTGGCTGCTCCAGGAGAAAGAGCTGAATGTCGTAGAGAAGGTATTCAAGGTCAACGCTCTGGCACTGGCAGTGTCCAAGAAGGTGTCAAAGGTCTTCGTGCTTTGGGAGTCAGAGATCTTTCTTATAAGCTTGCCTTTATTGCCAATTCAGTGCAGGTTTTTTAGTTTAACTTGATGTTTGATTTTTTTGTCAATTACATTTGCTAGAGAAAACATCTTTATATTGTTATTGGATTGAGATCCTCTTGCTTTGAAGCCAACATGAAGGTCATGTTCTCTCACACAAAAGAGTGTATTATATGGAGAGCCCATACTTGTTTAAAATATATGGCCTACTCTTATTTTGTATCAAAGAATACGATCTTTCATGCTGGCTTAAACATGCTAGGATCCCTATCCATTGCTAATTGTGTTGCATGCATCGTGGTCATATTGATTTTGTTGGGTTATAATTGTGATCTTTTATTCAGATTTGTGATGGTAGAAAGGATGACATACGAAATAGGAAGAGGGATGCTGAGAATGACGACGCTCAGTTCGCGGTTGGTGTTTTATCACCTTTGTCTTACTTAAGTCATATATGGGAGTTGGTACTTTACTTAAGAATTTGGTAGTTCATTAGTGAGGGTGGCTTATTTCAGATATTGTTTTTGTGCTGTTTTACTGTGTTTGTGCTTTATGAACTTGGAAAGCAGTTTTCTTTCTTCAAAGTTACAATTTGTGTTTCTTATTAAGGATGTCTACATCTTTTTTTTTCCTTAGAATGGTTAAGTCACACACTCTCTATTCCTACTCTTAAATCTACACTTTTGGCCACTTTGGGACTGGAACCCTTAACCGCTTAGGGAGGAAAACCTTTTCAGCACCTTTGTACTGCTAGCTTTAGGCCCTTTGGTGGCTTTGAGGCAAACTTTGTTAGGTGTTAATATCTAACTTTAGAACATTCTTTACGCAAACTTGTAATCAAGTGTACTTATCTTTCATTTATTGCATTGTAATTCTTTTTACAGCTTCTTGCTGGTTCATGCTTTATAAGAGAGTAAAGCAGTTTTATTTCTTGAGGATATATATTTTGTTTCTTTCATTATGGATACTATAGTTCCAAGTTCAGAATGTTCCCTAGAAATTTCATTAAAAACTTATATTTAAACGAACTTGTCATATATTTCATTTATTTTTGTAGTCAAAGGAGTTAGCCGAGGTTAGACAAATGAGAGATACCCCCGACTTTTTCAACAGGCTTGTTGACAGTATTGCCCCTACTGTTTTTGGTCATCAAGACATCAAACGAGCAATCCTGCTTATGCTTATTGGTGGTGTCCACAAGTTTACTCATGAAGGAATAAATCTTCGAGGAGACATCAATGTTTGTATTGTTGGGGATCCCAGTTGTGCCAAGTCTCAGTTTCTTAAGTAAGCGGCCTTCACCTACACTTTTTTCTTCGTTAACACGAAGGGCTGATTTCCACCTTTCTTCTTTCTTTCCAGGTACACAACAACTTTAGTTCCAAGATCTGTTTACACATCTGGGAAATCTTCATCTGCTGCTGGATTGACGGCCACTGTTGCAAAGGAGCCAGAAACTGGAGAGTTTTGTATTGAGGTGCACTTCTTTTTTAGATAATATTCTTGTATGTTGGCTTAAATATCAAGATATCTTAAGCCGGTTATTTTTATGGTCTCAGGCTGGTGCACTAATGCTTGCTGACAATGGCATTTGTTGCATTGATGAGTTTGACAAGATGGATGTAAGAGATCAGGTAAGCGATGATCTCACTTTTGTATCCTAAATTTTTTTTTCTTCATATGCTATAGCAGAACTGCAGAATTGTACCACCATCTGATATTAATATAATCCTTAAAGGTTGCAATACATGAAGCTATGGAACAACAAACAATTAGTATTACAAAAGCAGGAATACAAGCAACATTGAATGCAAGAACGTCAATTTTAGCAGCTGCCAACCCCACCGGAGGCCGCTATGATAAGTCTAAACCATTGAAGGTAATAACACTAAGCACTAAATCTTTTAAGATTCATTAGCTTTTTTTATGAACTGAGATGCATTAATAATTTTGAAATAATTTTACAGTATAATGTTGCTCTTCCTCCAGCCATCCTTTCAAGGTTTGACCTGGTTTACGTCATGATTGATGAACCTGATGATACAACAGATTATAATATTGCATCACACATAGTAAGGGTGCGTCAAAAGCGTGAAGAAGCTGTTTCTCCAACATTCACCACCGCACAATTGAAGCGTTACATTGCAGTTGCCAAGTCTAAAAAGCCAAAGGTTCCATTTTGTTTCTTTTTCTTGCAATCTTATCATCAGTTTGCACCTGCCTTTGAGTTGTTTTACAAACAAACGACTTTTTTAAAACAATCATACATTTGTCTTTCTCTTCTTTTGCTTACACACCTATATCAATTTCATCCTATTTAAACCTAAGCACCTTCCTAGATTTTTATTCACTACAGCAAATATCTTATTTCTACTTGATTTTTGTAAGTGTAGAATCTTTTCAGTTTTTTACACTGATAAATGTGTACAAGATGGTTAAATTTATAAGCATGCACATGGACTTATTAGCGACTTAGCGTGTACAAACATACAACCTGTCTACACTTAAAAGTATATTGTACAATTTGTTACTTTATTACTTCACATAAGAGTGTGTAGAAATTATTTGTAACACAATTATATCATCACTTTTAATTGCGGCCAGTTTTATATTTGTACTTTGTTGTAAGTGTAAACATTTTGTCTACAATTATAAATGTGATTTTTCTATATATTTTCTCATGCTTACAAAAATTCATCTTGTACAATGGTTGCTAGTGCAAATAAGGTATTTTTTTGAGTGTTTTTCACAAGTGTGTAGAAAAAAGGCTTGCAGATGACGCAATTGGTGTAGTGATTGTAATATTGATTTAGTATCCATAACCAGCACAGCCTGATATGTTTTGACCTGTACCAAAAGATGACCTGTTACCCAACCAACTCTTCTTGTCAGCCATACCATTATGCACTTGCATCATCTGAGTATCTGACAACTTTGGACTTAAATGCAGCTAAGTGAAGAAGCCAGACAAACTTTGGTGGATTCTTATGTTGTTCTCCGTAGGGGTGATACGGCTCCAGGAAGTAGAGTTGCATATCGCATGACAGTCAGACAGTTGGAGGCACTAATCAGATTGTCAGAGGCAATTGCCAGATGCCACTTGGATGATGAGGTGTCTTTTATGGCAGAATAAACAACTATTAACATTTTCATCTTACAAAACTTTCATGATAATTTTGCTCTAAATTGTGTTTTGTGTTCCAGGTTCACCCTCGCCATGTTCGTTTAGCAACTAAACTCCTAAAAACTTCAGTAATCAGGCATGTTTTGAATGTTGATAGTTGAAAAATAATCTACTGCATCAAACCAGATTCACTAATATTGCATAGAAACCTGCAGTGTGGAGTCAACTGAGATTGATTTGACCGAGTTTCAAGAAGAGAATCTAGAGAATGGTGATATAGGAGAAAATGGTGAAGCGCACCCAGATGTTGCAGATGATGACACGACCAATAAGCAACCAGGTTGGTATTTTTTCTGTTTTGCCACTCTAGTGTAAAGCTGTAACAGTAAAAACCAGTATATCTATGAATAAATTGACTTTGGTTGTGCTTCACCACAAAGGGTTAAACTAATTTACTTTTATAAACGGGGAACTGAGTCAAACTGGTTGAAGGTCCCTGTACACCAACCTTGTAACCCTTTGAAGATTATTATGAAACTAATACTGGTTTTTAATTCTAGTCAGTGAGTAGTTGTCTTTTAGAAAAGAAAAGACAAAGTGTTTGCTATCTTGCTGCTTCTAAATTAGTATATTTAGAATTTGTTTTAATTTAAATTCGTTACTTGTCTGTCTTATTCAGAAAAAACAGAAGAGTCCGGAGGGAAGAAACTTGTTATAACCGATGAATACTTTCAAAGGGTGACTCAAGCTCTTGTGATGCGCCTCAGACAGCATGAGGAAACAGTTACGCGAGAAGGTATGCAACATGGTAAACATTACACATAAACATGGTGAACTAAATTTTGAGTTGATGTATGTCTTGTTTTCAGGGAGTGGGTTAGCTGGAATGAGGCAAAGAGATTTGATACAGTGGTATGTCGGTCAGCAGCATGAAAAGGACAAATACACGTCTACGGAAGAGGCCAAGGCTGAAGTCATTAAAATTAAAGCTATAATAGAGGTTATACATACATATTCTTAGTATTAGAGGCCACATTTCAACCTGGTCACAAACAAATGGGTCTATTTGGGTTTTGTTTTACCTCAAGACTTGTCACATTAATAATTTCTAGATAAGAAGGATAAAGTCAAATAAGTAGCAACCTCCAAAACGTTTTTTTTTTCCAAATATGTAGTTCATTATGGTAAAAGTAAAGTTTTTTTTTTGAAATCATTACTAATAAACTAATCATTTTATGCTAAAAATGGACAAAAATTGTGTGGGTCAACCACTGTGGCCCTTTTCAGCACTTGTTGAACCATTTTGGCCTATGTACATACATGTCAACATTGTTGAATGGGGTGTTATGACTGATGCAGAGTTTGTTAAGAAGGGAGGGCCATTTAATCGTGGTGGACGAGGAGGCCGCAGCACAAGGGGGTGATGATGGAAATGACAGACGGCCCTCTCGGAACAACAGGATCCTCGCGGTGGCACCTAACTATGTTATTGATTAAGTTGATGAATTTTTAGGATTTGTTATACTAATTGTTTGGTAGTTTCAGAAACTAGACATCCTTTTTATTGTAAAGCTTAGGATGCTGCTACAGCTATAACTATGAGTCAAGATATGTGCCATTTGCAGTTTGCAGTTTCATCCCTGGTTACAAATGCTCTAGTTTAGTTACAATGTCACAGCTGTGGGATATAATGGTTATTTTTTCTAGTAAAAAGGATTTCGTCCTATTTGAGGTTTTAGTGTCATGATTTTAATTATTTACAAAGAGGGCCTTAATTTTCAAAATTTGTTTTAGGCTTTCAAAAATTTTAGACTGACCTGTTCATTAGTAGGCTATTGGTATATGGTTCGTCTAAAAGTTGGGTGAAAAAATCATTTACCTATGATATAATATGATATGATTTTAATATAATATAATCTGTTTATAATTGTGGTAAGACTGAGTAAAAAATTGCTGTTAAACAAACTAAAAAAAACAAACTTGTGATTTCAGCCCAAAATTAATAGAAATAACTTGTTAACTGTTAAGTGACCACTGATGACTGACCTGTTTGCCATTTGGTGCAAGTATTGGGCCATAAAATTGGGTTGAAATAGGCCGATCACCGATGCATTTTAGAAACTAAATTTGCAATTTATACAAAACAGTCTTCTCGCAATTGTATTGGAATGATTTATAATTTGTATGCAATAAGATATGGTACTAAGTACTAACACAAATATCACGAGTCAGTGGCATCGGGATCAAGTGGTGGTAGCTTCAGTAGGAACTCGGTGCTTAGTTTATATAATACTTTGAGAAACGAGACAAATAAACGACAAATGAGTGGCGCCCCTAGTAATGAATCCCAATTTCCATTCATAACCGTTTATGACCCGTGATTTGCTAACCGTTTAAGTTTTTAAAGTATTTTTGAATTTTGCACTTTCTCTTAGTGATAGGGTCATATACTCTTATCGATATGAAAAACAAGACTCGTGCCGGTAGCGGTGGAGATGTATATTTGTTTGAAGGATAACTTAGACGCGACGGATCATATATAACACAAAACAAGCGTTGAAGGCGAAATAGAAGTTGAAGAACGAATACAGGATGAAGAGATGGAAACCAAAAATGTCTTATCCCCTCACGAAGAAGTCACCTACAATGCATCGCTTTAAATCACCAACAATAGTTCGGGTGAACGGTAAACACTAAGGCCGAACAAAAACAAAAACAAAAACTAAAATAAAATGTATTATTGATAGGGTGGTTAAAGTTCAATGATTTAACACTTTATTTACATGTTTTTAGTCTTTAATCCATGTGAAATAGAGTTACTTTTAAAGTGTTTATGTGCTTGTAGATATATATGAAGAATACCGAAGTTTTGGTGCGCAAAACGAAAGATCAAGAAACGAATAATTAAAGAATTGGTGTGTTGGAGGCTTCACTAATGCCTATAATGATGCCAGCGACACCTCTAGCGTCAGTCATTTGCACTGGTCATGTAGTCAGTCAAAAACTTCAATTTTTACTTATGCTTGGGCGCCACTAACGCCCCTGTAAGCGTTTTTTCAGATTTGACGCCTCTTTTGACAGAATAAAAAGGGGAAAGCCCTAAATCTAAAGGCAGATTCGATTTGAAGCAATAAGGGGTGATTCCTAGCATTGAAAAGTCATCTTGACATTATTGTAAACATGATTTGATGTATGAGATCAAAGATTAAAGACATAATCATCACCATTATAAACAACTAAGTCATCTTCAAGGTAGGGTTTTGTGTTTATAATGCTATTTCTTATTAGACTTAATCTGAAATTGGATTCTCTTGACCTATAAGGTATTTAATTTCAATTGTGTTTGACTCGGTAAACAATTTGATTTAGTTATTAACAATTGTGCGATTTTCATTATTTCTTCAAATTAGGAATATTTGGGGGATTGGGTTTTGTTTAGCTAGGTTAAACCGTTAGTGTGTGAATCGATCTGTTATGATCCATTCTAACACCATCACCGAGTCGAGCAACAAAAGAAGCTATGTCTATGTGACTTCTGAATGAGCTAGTTAGGTTAAAATTCTATCAATACAAACATAAACTTGAAGACTGGCCATTCTTCTCTCATAATGTTTTAAAACCAGTTTGATTATTTTCATTTTTTATTAAACAATCAAATCAAACAACTTTTCAAGTTTTCCTTTTTAATGTCTAGTTTAATCAATTATGTATTTGCTAACACTTTCCACTTGTTCAATTTTTATTGTCTAGTTAGGAACTTTTTTCATTAATATCTTTAACGATCATATGACATCGATTAGTTATTAACATTGTGATCTCTAAAATTATGTTTTTTTAGTGATTTTCTAATTTCTTGCGTTTAAAAATATAGACATAACTCAATACTTAAAAAAAGTTAAAGGGATATAAATATAATAAATAGTGAAAAATACTGGAAAGAGAAAAAAGAAGAAAAGGAAAAGAAAGAATCAATATTTTAAACATTAACATCGCCTGTACCTCGATTGTTTTTCAAATACCTTATTTTTCTTGTTTGACTCCGTTCTTCAACGATAAGAGCATCACCAATAAAAAACTCAATAGACATAAGAAAAAACATGCTTAGTTACCTGCCACTCATAAAAACATTTATTTTTTAATAACACCAAAACCCTCTCCAATAAGAAGACCTAAAAACACCACAAAACATTTATCATCATCACCATCTTTTACATTTATTTAATCACCGACACTTTATATTTTAGTAAAATATATAGAACAATATTTTATATGTTCGTTAAAGAGAAAATTTAACAAATTTAAATATTTTCATTTGAGTTTTGATATTTCAAAAATTAAAATTAAAAATTAAAAAAAAAATAGTTTAAAATTTAAAAGTTAAAACAATATAAAGTGAATTTTAAATAAAATTTTAACATATAGAGAGAACTAATTTTTATTAACATATGCACACAAATAAGTTGAAATTGAGTTTTTTTTTTAAGTTAAACCTCAACTTCTGATCCAACCATCTGATAAAATTAAAGTTTCTTTATGTTTTTTAGAATGAACACTAAATCTAAAAACAAACCACCCCAATAGAGAGGAGCATCAAAGAACGACCACATAGGCTTTAACAACCATCAAAAACTCCCCATTGGGGATGTTCTAATGACCACCTTAAAAAACGCTCTAATAACACTAGGCTCCAATGCTCACAAACACCCTCAAACGACAACATCAGCACAAAACTCCTCAAAACCGCGGTGTTGTGATGCTTTCTCTTACGCACAAGTTGTTTTACGTAGGCCCTCTCATTGTGATCAAATTAAAAGTCCCACATTGTTATTTATTATTATCTTTTAAAATTTCAATTGGCAACTTCTAGCTAATGAATCATTATAGTAATGAAGTTCTTTCTTAGCATGAGTGTCCTTAAGTGAATACATTAAAATGTAATCAGTATAGCACGTAGTGTATTCACTACTGCTTTTATGAGAGCGAATACCTATTACACATCCAGATACCGTCAAGTAAAATACTCATTATTTTACTTATTTCTCTATATATATACAAATATCGGTTGGTTTATATTGGTTGAATACATTATATATATTTTGTGTTTTGATAATGTTGTAGAAAAAGATTTAGCAAGGTCAACATACTCAATTATGGTTGGTGAGGCGTGGAGAGGATCATGTGCATGGTTGAAAGGTCATTTTCACGCCAAGACAAATGAACCCTACATCTTTAATCAATTTCTTAATTTTATTACTCCTTCCCTCTACTCTACGATTCTAAATAACTACCCGTCTCGTAATAATTAATAATGTTAATCCTTAGATTAACGTGAATTTTATCATAATTAATTAACTTTATATTGCAAAAGACATCTTACTACATTGCTTAAAAGAACATGTTTCCTATATTTTTTGATTTTATCAATAAGTAGTCACTGGATTATATTTCTCAAGCATTGACTTATTTTTCTTTACAAAGTACTGAATGTTTAATCCAATTTTGAATTTGTAGTAAAGAATGCATGGAGTTACTATAAAAAGTTAAACAAGATGATTCATGCAATTACTAATATAAAAATACAACATTGATTATAGAATATGAAACACGCATCACATAAAAGACACATGATCTGACTTAACACTTTAATTAGATGAGTGTTGGTGTAAAAAAACAGAAAATTTACAAATGCTTCAAATAAAAGATATCAAGTGTAATTAGTGAATACAAATGACACAACTTGCAATTGCTAAATATTCGAATGACATAATCTGACTTAACAATAACCACTACATAATAATCAACATTCATATATTTTTCATTTGTCTCGCTTAAGTTTAGGAAAAATAAACATTTATTAATTTTAGGGTAAATTACAGAAAAGAAAATTTATCTTTGTAACTAATTTTACTTTTCAAACTTTATCTTTACTAATTAAACTATACAACATTTGTTTCATCTTTGGTCCGTTCGTCTAGTTGTTGTTAGTATTCATCGTAAAGTTAGATAACTTGGTTATTATACAAGGTAGATGTACACAAAAGAAAAAACCTTCGGTTGACATATATAATCCAAAAATGAATCAACGTATTAGAAAAATATAATCAATAAAACCTTGAGAGTAATGAGTAAAACTTCAAACAAATTTTATATATCATTAACAATAAAACCTTGAGACCGACGTACTAGGATTCCATGGAAGCACGACGTGGCAACAATTTATGATATGACAATAAATGGTCAACAAGTTGGACAACCAGAAACTTAGATACTCCCTCTTTATACGTTGAAAACATGAACAGTTTAAAGGTTTATTTAGCAATGGTAAGTTTATATGGCAAAAGTTCCAACAATACTCACTCTAATTACCGGTCATAAACCAATTGAAAGGCCTAGAAAGGTAAGGAAAAAGTTTATTTTAGAACTAGAAGTCGTGAAAAAAAAAGGAAGGATTGTTAAAGAAACACAGCTATCTTTTGTAGTAAGTGCGACCACAAACACATAATTACAGAACTTACACAGGCCAAAGATAAGTTTAATTTGTTGGTTAAGTGTTTGAATTGTTTCTATTTATTTATTTTGTGTTGTCCTTCACTTATGATCGAAACAAATATGTTTTTTGTTTTCTGTTTTAAAACATTTGTCAATGCCAATGATAATGATTTTGTTAAGAATTAATTTGTATTTTGTTTTGATTTTGTTTCATGTTGTAGGTTTAATCATTGAGTTTTTTTATTGATAAAGGAGATGATACAATCATTTTTCTACGAAGCTAACTTTGAAGAAAGTATTGATAGTAATACATATAAATTGTTTTGATGTGTTTCTTGTCAGTCTTAATAGTTAACTGATCATATTTTCTAATATGTCAATTTGTTTTGGATTATGCATGTGAATGTTTTTTTAAACATCTACCCTCATGTGATAACCATGTGATTTAATTTAACGATGTAAACTAACGACCACTAGATTAAATGACCAAATATGAAACAAAACACATACAATGTTGTTTAGTGTAGTTAAGAAAGATAATGATTGTAAATCTAAGTTAGTTACAAAGATAAATGTTAATCTATCTAATTTACTTTACAATGTATAATTACATAAAACTAGAACACAAAATGAAAAGCATGTAATTTTAAAATTACAAGAAAAGATTTACGTAACTTTAATATAACTATAAGAAAACTTAGTATTGTGTTAACGGTTAAGTTAGGTTTTAAAGAAAATAATCTTTTCCCGTATGAACCTCCTTCTTTCGTGCGGCACACAAAGAAAGAAAATTCACCCAATATAGGGGAAAAAACATATTGACATTTGTAATTTCTTTTTCTGAAAAGCTAAAGAACGGTCATCGGAGTAAATCTACTAACAAAATGTCACCTACGTTATGTGAATACAAACAATAAACATCGGCAGCGACCCGGCCCCACTAGTACATAATTGATTTTTTGGGGCGGCCCTAACTGATTTGTTAGGGCGTATCTATAACAAATCACCATAAAAAATAAATTTTTATTTTTTAGGGCGGTTATGTGATAATTATATAGGGCGGTTATTTTTTGGGGCGGTCATTTTTTAGGGCAGTTCTTTTTAGGGCGGTTTTGTTATTTTTTAGGGCGGTTTTTTATGATTTTTAGGGCGGTTGTTTTTATTTTATAGGGCGGTTTTTTTAGGGCGGTTTTTTTTAGGGCGGTTTAGTTTGATTTTATAGGGCGGTTTCCTTCCTTTATTCTCCCTATGAAATCCATATAATTTTTAGGGCGGTTTTTTTTTTATTTGTTAGGGCGGTTTTGACATAAAACCGCCCCAATAAATTATATAGGGCGGTTATTTTTTGGGGCGGTCATTTTTTAGGGCGGTTCTTTTTAGGGCGGTTTTGTTATTTTTTAGGGTGGTTTTTTATGATTTTTAGGGCGGTTGTTTTTATTTTATTGCTTCAATTTTATCAAAGCACATTGGTGATAATGATGGTATTATGGTCTTTTCACCTGACGGGATGTATGCAGATCGGGTTGAATTTTGGATTCCATATGTCGAGATGTTACAGGTATTCTGTAACGACTGGCTAGACATCACTATCATACATTGGTTTGCAATGTAAGTTATCTTTGTTTAATATAGTTAATAACAATTATTTATACAAATCAATTTACTAACTTTATATTTTTTTCTCGATTTAAGGTACTTTTATGGGTTAGACAATTCTAGATGTGTTTTTTTTATCCAGGTAACATCACAAGTGACATGTGCACTAATAATCCCACTGCTGTTGACGAACACATCATGAATATATATGTACTTCATATAGACAAATCATTTTTTGTTGCATCATATTTTGCTAGGTAATATTTATTTATATACTATACATACATATAAGCATAAGCATACTTAATTTATCTATAATTTTTTTTGTAGTTCCCATTGGTTGCTATTGATCATTTCACCTTCAACACAAAAGGGATATATTATTGATTCTATAAAAGGAAAAAAGAATTCCAAATCTTACACTCTTACATCTTTAATTGATCGAGTTTTTAGGTTTGAATTTGAATGGGAAATGGTTAATGTATGTTTCTAATTACTTATTAATATTTATTCCTTGTTGATAATGTTAAATTAACAATTGTGATTTTTATACAGTGTAAACAATAACTACAAAATTAGGAATGTGGTTTTATGGTTATAAAACATATGTATGAGTTCGTCAAAGATATTCAATATCATTTTCCAAAGAAAGTAAGTTATACTTATCAATTTGTATACTTTACATATTGCATTATTTATGTATTAAATCTCGTTATTTTATTTATTTTTAGACATGGAACGACACAAGCTATATGTCTGAAATGAAAATTGATAAGTTGATTTTACAATTAATGCCGCAGTTTATAAGCAAAATGTATAGTAGGTAAGACGTCCACATATTTTAAGGTATCATTGTGTTATAACTTGAAATTTTTTATAGTAAACACTAAGTGTTTGTAATATTATTATTATTTTGATCGTTTGAGGAATTGTTGTACAATCTTTGATGTTTATAATATATATTAGTAGTATATATGGTTTTAGATTTATATGATGAGTTAGTAGCTAGAACAATGAAAATATTTCTGGAAATTTAGGAAAATTTATCCCGGGAAACATCCATTTAATAAAATGATTATTTTTATTTTAAAACAACAAAAACTGCCCTATAAAATAAAAAAAATCGCCCTATAAAATCACCAAAACGCCTATAAAATGAAAAAAATTCGCCCTATAAAATGAAAATAATTCTCCCTGAAAAGTATACCTCAAAACCGCCCTATAAAATAAAAAACACCCTATAAAATAACCGCCCTATAAAATATGTATTTTTTAAAGCGAGGTTTTATAGGGCGGTGTGAAGCCGCCCTATAAAATAGAAATAACCGCCCCTAAAAATCTTTTTTGTACTAGTGCGCGTTCATCATTTCAAGAGAAAACCAACACCCAAAGGTCCTCCATGGTATGATAAAACCCGTGACCCACCTTAATCATGCCGCATCAAACGAAACTCGAACGTATAACCTCATTAGGATAATATCAACGAGAAGAATGAAAAACAGGAGGGAGGGGGGGAGCAGTTGGTCGTTGGAAGTGGGCCCATGGAGCAAATGTCTAGTGTGATTAAGGTTGTCCACGTATGATCGACGTGTGGCAGGTGGTGGGACCGACCACGAGGGAAAATGGTACAACGTGGGACCACATCCTCGTCGACGATGACGGTGAGACCTAACTTGCTGCTGTCTGAAACGGATGAAACCACGCTCCTTTGTAATCCTACTCGGAACCACGTGTACATCTCCTTAATCAATAAACATCACCCAACATATTATTATTATTATAAGAATGTTTTTATATGGTTTTAAATATAGGTTGAAGGTTACAAAAAAATCTAGCGGATGGGGCTTAATTATATTTGATCCTAAGCACACTAAGGAAAAAATTATACAAACGGTTTAATGTATTTGACTTTGGTTTGATGTCTTTAAAGAAATTAATATATTGGTTTAACAGGTTTGTCTACACAATTTACGTGAATTAATAGCATTTAATGTTAACTTACTAACTTATGAGTTTTTGGATTAAGTTGATCTCAAAATAAAGTAAACAACTAACTTTTGATTTCATAATAGATATTTTTTATTTATAATTATGCAATCCAAATCGAGATCCACATATCTGTAGGGCCAATTTAATATTTTTTGGTGGCAAATTGGCAACTAAAACCAAGGCTCTTTTCATTTTTTTTCTTAAGATTTTGACACATGTAAATACGATGAAAACACATGTATTGTAAATGGTTTCTAAAATTCTGCACAATGAGTTTTAGTATAGGAAAAACTTTTAGAATAGTAACATAATTTAATAGTTTTAGGAGTGTTTCACTTAGGTCACTTATATTATTTGTCAAATTTCTTTAAATAATTCATATTTTTGTAAGCAAATCGATTTTTCATAAATATTGTTAAATTTTTAAATATTTTGATTTTTTTAAAATATTTTGTAATTTATAGATAATCTAATTAAAACAATCTTGAAACTTTAGTTACCTGATTAGTATAAAAAAAATTACGAGTGAACTAATTAAAATAATCTTGAGATTACTATTTTACAAAATCAACCCCGTAAAAAATACAATATTTAGAGAAATATATTGATCATGATGGTTCATGATATAATCAAGAAAGCAGGGCCCCTAAAATACGAGGGCCACTACGCTAGGTCTTATTTTTTATACATTCAATGCACCCATGTAAACTAGTATTAGGATTACTGTGCTTTAGGAAGGCGTAAACATGAAAAAAATCAAAGTCGGAACTTTATCGGGTGTTGGAGGTAAGAACAATGATACATTAATGCTATTAACGTTGCTTATAACATTCAAGACTTTATAGGAGTAGGTTAAATCGTCACAACTGCGGCGAGTCCGTTCATAATATTAAAGTTCTTTTAGAAAAAGAATTTGCTAAAAAATCATGTTAGAACGTTAATAAAAATATACACATCGCAACGAAAAAAACCCCACATATTTAAAATGCTAACCCTCACAAAAATAAGCACGCACATATTTTGATTTTGTATGACGTACAACTATGTTTTGAATGAAATTTACACCGAAACGTTGATGACATTAGCACGTCGTAACGGCATATTTGAAAGTTTGTATAACATTAAGTTTTAATATTCATAATATAAAGGCAAAAACATTGTATACGTGCTAAAAAACAAATAGAAAAACATAGGTATAAAATGTGGATATAACTAAACTTAAGGGTATTAATATATAACTTTTTAGAGGAGTCATCAATATGCAAATTGTATGTATATATAATTATCAAATTGATTTATTTCATTTTAACTTTTAAATACAGTTTTTTGGTTATAATTTTTCTTAAACGGCTAGATATTATCTTATCAATCATACTTCACTTACTTTGCACAACAATTAATTTATACCAACTCGTCAAAAGATAAAATGAACTTTTAAAAAAAAAGTTCAATCACTCTAACTTCAAATAAATTTCTATTAGACTAACAAACACTCCTTTCAAAGTTATAACTACCAAAACTTTTAAAAGATGCTTACATATTAATAATTTATTTATATACAAACATGTTGTTTAAATGCTTATTCTTTGTGTTTTCTTTTTCAATGTATATTTTGCATTTGAGTGTCACGTGATTAACAAATCAACCTAAAGTTTAGTTGGACGTATTGAATTTTTTAATCGTTTAAATTAACAAACTAAATTACCATCGTGCAATACAAGTTTCATACATATGTAATATATTAACTACTTATATGATATAAAAAAATACATACAATCATTTAAATGTTGCAACATCCTAAAACAAAGATTATTAATTTTATGTCTAAGTGTTAGAATAAACGAGGTTGGGTGCTAAGAGTCTGAGTCCTGATAGTGTGGGATATGTATTGGCAGTGGGTGTGTGTCCTTGTGTGTGCAAGTAATATAATATAGTCCACGTAATATATGAAATGTGTGTTTATGAAGTCCATCATAGTGGCAAAAGTGTGTGACGTCTATTTCAATGGTAAACAATGTGAGTCATACGTTGTTAATGAGTCAGACCTAATAAATCAGTTTTTATGTTGTAGGTAGCACCTAGCGTGTGCTAAATGATGATTCATGAACAAGTGAGAATAGAATGTGTTTTTCAAGCAAGTGTGAGTTTAAAACAATGAGAATGAAGGTTAAGGTGACTAACGTGTGAGATGTGTGAATAGTGTGGGTTGTGAATGCATGAACAGTGTGTGGTGTGTGCTAAAAGTCAGTGTGAGAAATCTTAAATACCCATTTAGTTAATGGTTTAACAACTAAATGATTTTTTGAAATGTAGAAGTGTGTTTTAAACGACAATCACCAACAAAAGTTGATATGTTTTAATACGTGCATTAAAATGAGTTTCGAATTTTATTTCTGAAGCTCTAACTTGGCTAATGAGATAAATTTCATGCCTGACTTTGGCTCGAGATTAGCTTATTTATTATTTAATTATTTTTATTATATATTTTCATAATTAGTTATATATGTGTATCTGTAATATATATATATATATATATATATAATTTTAATACTCTTATTATCATTTTATATATAACATATACATCCAAATAAAATTTTAAATATCATATATGTCCCTATAAAACTTATCTTATATCATATATATCATTTTAAGATAATTAAAATATTATATGTATTCATTTCATATATTGCATAAAAATAATTCATTATATAACCATTTGGATTTTATTAAAACTTTAAATCTTCATATTTACTTATATTTACTCATCTTTTTATGGGGTGTTTTTATGTTTTTACAACCAAATTTTTATTGCTTTTATAAGTGACTCGATTTTATAGTATTTTCTATTATATCTTTTACTAAATTTCATAGTGATTTTTACTAAATTTTATACCTTTTTTAAACTATTTTTCCAGTCGTCTCGATTAAATATCCTTTCTAAACCTCTTAACAATAAAGTTTTATTCATATAGGTCCTATTAATGTATGTTAGATTTATTTGTAGATTCTTTTCAGTTACATACAAACTTCTATCAAAAAAATAAAAACATAAAAGAACGATAAAAAATATAGTAGAAAGATGAGTTTAAAGTGTGTAAAACAAAGTTTTAAGAAAATAAAGGTTAAATTGGTTATATTTTATATTATATGCATAAAATATGTTAATATAAATATATGATATTTTGATTATTTTATTCATATATATAGTATTTAGAATATGCTTTGAATACATGTGATATTTAAAAGGTTTTGTAGGATATATATGATATTTATTATGTTTTATTGGGATATATATATGATATTAAAAGTTTAATTTGGATATATATGATATTTTGTAAGTTTATAGAGATATATATGAAATTAACCCTATTTAATATATCAAATAAAAGTTTTAAATTAAAGGTCCGTTTAGGCTCGCAAGTTGTTTGGCTTCATTATTAAAGGAGCCATGATATTAGCTCGAGCTCATATAAGCTCGGTTCCATTCGAGCTTTTGTCGAGCCGATCCTGAGTCACTCTCGAGCCGCATTGACAAGTTTACATGCCTAACAATGGTAGGGCATCTTTAAGCTATTGGAATAGGACAATCGACATCATATGATGGTGAGGACGTTTGTTTTGTGAAGTAAGAAAGTGTAATCCAAATTATGTAATAATGTGAGTCGTATTGTCTTTTGATGTGTCAGATAAGTAAATCCAACTACCCTATCACTCCTTAGGTTTTGTGTGAGAATAACCACCAACTGTTTTAACTGTCAACATATACTTTCATGAATAGTGTGTTAGTTTCAACAAAATATTATGATGGTTTCTCTACTTATCTAAGGAAGGTATTTGTTTAGTTGTACATACAAATTTCTAGCACACATTTTCATAATAGAAAAACATACTTGTTCACCAATTAAAGATTTGCAGATCAAATTACTTTAATCTGAAAATGATTTCGTACATAAGTGAAAAAAGAGATTTCACGAGCAATTAAAACCTACAATGTAGATATATACAAATAACTCCATAGAGCTTGGTTTTAGTTGATATTCAACTTTAAGTTACATTGTTACAAGGTATAAGGTGTAGTTTACAAGACCTAACATTTATCATTCCATTTTTAAAGTCTAGTTGTTATGAAAGATTTTATAATTAGTTAACAAGAAGATAAAATATAAAGAATACTCATTTGTTTGTTAAAATACATCATTTAATTAATCACTAAAATAAAGTGGAAAGAAATTAAAATAGAAGAAAAAACTACAAATTCATCTTATTCTGAACGTTAATGAAAGATTTGAAATCCTCTTAAAAAAAGATTTAACCTCGAATTCTAAAGATACAATAAGAGCATTCAAATCTCATTTCTCGCCTTCATCATTATTTTTATAATTTATCAGACAAACACCATTTTAAAATTTTATTTATATTTTTTTAAAACCTTTCACATCTCACTTTCCATATTTTTTTGTATCTTAATTAGATAATACTTATTTATTAATATATTAATACTATTTCTCTATCTTCCACATACATCCATTGATAAAAGGGCCATTTACGTATTTATTTTTTTTAAACTCATTAATTACATATTTACCCAAGCTAAAAAATTAATTACATATTTCTAAAATATATATATATATATATGTTATATATTTACCCATTTTATTAAAATTAGTTATTGAATAATTATTGTTTTCATATTTTTACTATAATATTTTTACACAATTTCCATCCCAAGAACATCAATCATATGTTTTCTCAAGTTCAGATATTTTTATATGAATAAAAATAATAAAACTACAACTATAAATACCAAAGTTTAAAACTTTATTTTAAAATTAATAATTAAAGTTATATATCCAAATACAAAAAAATAATTGTCAAAGTTTCAAACAAGTATAGTAATAAAAATCAATACATAAAAATCACTTAGTAAAAATAAGATAAAATAATCATTTGATAGGTGAATTTTAATAAAATAGATAAATATGTAACATATATGTATTAGAAAGAGAAAATATGTAATTTTATGCATTGGGAAAATATATAATTTAAGATCTCAAAAAAGAAAAATATGTAAAAATCCCTTAATAAAATATATTTAAAAATATATAAGGGATGAATAGTGAATCTTTATATTTAGGAGATGATATTGTTTTCCTTTAAAATTATGAGGACGTTATATTTGATAAATAGAATGTTTGGTGAATGGAATGTAAAGAACATTTTGGTAATTTTGTTAAAAATACAGGAATAGTGACGGAGATGAGATGGAAATGCTCTATCTGACCGTATTAGTTTAGAAAAGTAAGCATCCTAAATGTTTTACGGATAGTATAAAAAAGTAATTAATGCTATATTAACTCATGAATGTTATGAACAGTTATTTTTTTTTTACTATTTTTGATGTCTGGTGTACTAACTATTAATGCACCACCGTCACTTTTGTCATTCTCTTCTCCTACTTGTATCTCTGGCCATTGTTATTTGCAGAGAGAGATTGACGGGCCTCTGGATGACATGCACTGAATTCGACCCTATGTTAGCCCTCCGGTTCACCACCGCCCCAGATTGATGGGTCTCTCGAGGGTTTACCGGTAGGCCCCGGCGGCGATTCTCCCTAGCTCATCCGAGACTGGTTTGTTTTAAAACTTTGACCGTGATGTGATGATGCTTCTGTTGGGTGTGTTATCCAACGCTTGGTTTCGATGTAGATAATTTTGTTGAGTCGATGATGAAGAGTTTTTGCTCTTTTGAGACTAATTTTGTTTAAATCTACAACCATGTTTGTAGGCTTGATGCATCAGTTTGGTGTGTTTTCTAAGACTTGGTTTCTGTTGATGATGATGAGAAAAGATGACCGAACGTTGTTCGTTTATGATTATGTATGGGCCGTGATGACAGTGGCGGAATGATTTTGGTTGCTTTGGCATGGCTACCGTTTTTGGTTAATAGTCGCAACCAAATGCCGGTTCTAAGCCTAGGTTACTGCTACATGGCTTCAAACGTCATCACACGCGCAACGCGCGTGGATGAACACAACTAGTTATAGTAAATAATTACGTTTAGATTATAATCACTTATATTTTGAGATAAAAGTAAACAAAATATAGTTAGAGGTGCATAATGTAGAGTACACGCGGAAAAAAAAAAAAAAAAAAACAATTGGTGAAGTTACGTTAATATTATATCATGTAAATTTGGTGGGTTGAGATTGTTCTTTAACTTTCGGTCGATTAATTCCAAAAATTTCAAACCGTATCATACTATTTAATTTACAGTTAATACTGAAAACCAATCCTAAAAAACCATAATTATATTATAGCGGACTAGAACGTGTTTTGCCGTGGTTCGGTTTTGAAAGTATACGAGAACGTCATAATTATAGTTTTTGGGTTATTTTGATTTTGGTGATTTTAATAACATAGGCACGTCATAATGATAGTTGATAATTACACATGAGTTCGTTATTATATCGTTATGATACCAATACTGAATATATGGTATTTGATAGTGTATTGATGTCAATTAAAACAAATATGTTAAAGGTAAAAATCTTATCTAATAAAAGATAAATATGAAAGAAATCTAGAGAGAATCAATAATACACTATAACTTTTCATATGGTGTTTTAAAATAAAGAGGAAATTATTAAATTGTCTCAAGGTTTTGTCAGTGGCGGAGCTTGAACATTATCGTAGGGCGGACGGGGGCGAAAATAATTTTTTTAGAGGGCGCGAACTCGATACTTATATAAAAATTTACACTAACGGACTAAAAATTTACACTACCATACTAAAATTTAACACTACCGACGAAAAAAAAAGGGAGGGAGGAGGCGGGACTCCCTCCGGCCCCTACTAATCCCGTCAATAGATTTTGTATTATATAGTAGTAAAGATTCGAAAAACAAACTAAAATGAACAAATGTAAACATATGTATAATAATTCAAAAGTAAATGAGCTTGCAACAACATTATTAATTTCTATAAATGATTATGAAATTACAATTAACTCCCTTCATTTTATCTATATCTACACTTTACATCTTATACTTATTTGTTTGTTTTTTTGGCACGTTTATATTTTTCCCAGTTATAAAATTTAAAATTTTATGTTTTATAGAATTTATATAGTTAGGACGTGTTTGTTTTTTATCTGCGTTATAGTGTGAATTTTAATTAAAACGAAATTGTACGTTATAATGTCCAGGTCATCGACACACAAACACACAAGCACGCCAAAGTTGAATCAATGCTTATATATTTTTTGTATTTTTTTAAATGTGTTTTCTTCTAACTTTTAGCATACATGCTTATAAAATCCAAATTTAGAAGTGCGTAATTTTAGCAACATTAATGTTTTTACAGGTTATTTTTCCATTGCGATGTGGTTATTTTCATCAAATTTATGATGTTATTTTTGTGAACATTTCTTTTTATTTTTTAAGTTTCAAATAATATCAACGGCCTCGACGCAATGCACGAGTTTGTGACGATTTCGTTATGTTATACAAAATTTCACAAGTTTCGTTTCTACTAACTTCAACGAGTTTTATCATATACTATACGGTACTCTCAAAGGATAATTTTAGTGAGGTGTAATCTTTTCACCTTTTACGGTAGAGGAAATGTCTCTCCTTATCCTTAATTTACTTTTTAAGACTGTATTATAGAGTGAGATTTTACTGGTATGATTATTTGATATTTCTAAAGGGCAATTTAAAAAACATAACATTTTATAATTTTACAAGGGTGAGCTTTAAACAACTATAATGTTACTATTATGTGACTTTAAAGTTATGATTTCAATGCGTAAGAATTAGCCTCTCGTATAAAACGTAGATAAGATTACCCATATCAAATCGTCCCACCCCTTACAGACCGTCAGACATTGGGTTAAACGGAAGCTAACCAAGCACCGGGTCTTATTTTTTTTAAAGATGGATATGATGGTATTTTAAATTGAAAGTATGAAAAGGGTTTTGGATGATGTGAAGTAGGGTCACGGGTCTGGTTGGGATGCAGAGGAGGCAACGGCAGAGTCTTGAGTCGAGTGGGAAAATTTAGGGGTTTTGTTTTAGGAGCAAAATTTCCCCCTTTCTCTCTATATAGCCGCCACATCTCTCATCTCCCTCATTCTTTCATACCCTCTTCTTCAACATACACAAATCTCATTACCCCTCTGCAACTCACATTCTTCAACCAACATCTATGCTATTTTGATCTTTATTCAAAAGGGTAATGCTTTAACCCTTCAAGACTTCTGGGGTTTGCGTTTTCTTTCGTTGTTGTTGCTTTTTCTTTGTTGGGTTTGCGAATCTGCTTGGTTTGGGTGAGAAAAGATTGATGTAATGAGCATTTGTGAAACAGGGGAGGTGGTTGATTCTTGTTTAATTTCTTTTAGTTTTTGTATGGTTTTCTTTAATTGTTGTAGTTGTTGTTTGTTTTGATGCTTTGGGCTGTTAAAGTCTCTTTCTTGGTAATGGTTGAGTGTTTGTAGAAGATCTTGTGTACTGAGAATGGGGAAAACAGGGGACTTTTGTTCTGTTTATTACTTTTTGGTGTTTGTAGTCGGTTTCTTTGATTAATATTTATGCTGTAAATATGGTTAATTAGCAGGGAAAGTTACAGAAGAAGAGATGAAGTATGTTCTTGTGACTGGAGGTGTTGTTAGTGGACTTGGGAAAGGAGTGACTGCTAGCAGTATTGGTCTTCTTCTTCAGGCTTGTGGGCTTCGTGTCACTTCGATCAAAATCGGTTTGTTCTTGTTTGAATTGTATTCTGCTATTCTCAGTTGTTAACAAACAGGGACTTGAGTGTTGACATGTTGATAATTCTATGAATACTGGAAGTAAATAGGATCAGTTTTTAGTAAAATACGTTGTAGATCAATTGGATAACTGATATCTGTAGCTTGAAGATTGGTGAAGATAGCAAATTAGGACCATCAAGATGGAATTGTGCAACTGTTGTAATTTTCGGTGGGACGGACGGAATAAAAAGCTTTCATTGTTTTTTCCCCAATGGATAAATGGATAATTTAGATTAATGTCATGGTTTTGTTTTTGGTGTCTAGTCACCCTCCCTTTTATTATTTGTTTAGTAGTTAATTTTTATGAGAAAGAAATGGTCTTTGTGGGTTGGTGTTGTTGCATCTAATCTTGTATATATCTGTCTCTTTGTTTTTCTCCTTTTCTATTTGGTGGATTTTTCAATTTGGTCAAAAAGGGCTTTTTATTTGATTTGAATCAATTTTGACCAGATTATGATTTGTAGTTTTAATTAATTAATTTCTCAAGTTTCACTGTGATTTGGGTCAATGTTTTTAGTTCTTGTGATTTCGGGCGATGCTTAAGTTAAATGCCATAGTATCTATTCTCTTTGGTTTGAAAAATGTTCAAGTTGAATTATATTTAACACAGTAAAACATATTCTTTAACAAATTCATCTTTAAATTATGAGCTCAATGTGTTATTTTTTTGACATGTTCCCCTTGCAGATCCATATTTAAACAAAGATGCAGGAACAATGTCTCCTTTCGAGCATGGAGAAGTTTTTGTATTGGATGATGGGGGAGAAGTGAGTGTCATCTCAATTTTTGGATGATTGTCCTTCGTAGTGTTAATTATAAGTAGTTGCTTGAATGAATGGATTTATGTTTTGTTTGTAGGTGGATTTGGATCTTGGAAACTACGAGCGGTTTCTCGATGTTAAGCTGACACGTGATAATAATATCACCACCGGAAAGATTTACCAGGTAACTTCATTGAACCTTAAAATTTTTGATACATATTGAACCATTAGGTATTACGAGTATGACGACAGTGGTACTTTTTATTGTCGGTTGATTGCTTCTAATTGTTGGATGTAGTCTGTCATTGACAAGGAGAGGAGGGGAGATTATCTTGGAAAAACGGTTCAGGTACTACAATATAAGATTTGTAACCCATTTGCCTATAAACGGGTCGATTTGGCTATGCTTGATCAGAGTCAAATGGGTGAAACTTGTCTAAAACGTATTGAAATGCATAAGAATCTTGTAATTTTTATTAATAGAATAAGTTAAGAACATATTACTACAATGTGGTTTTATATTATCTTGCATACCACATTGATTGTTTTAAATGTCTAAAAAATGAATATCATATTATTTTGATGGTTCAGGTTGTTCCCCACATCACGGATGCCATTCAAGATTGGATCGAGCGAGTGGCTGCTATACCAGTAGATGGAAAAGAAGGTCCACCCGATGTGTGTGTTATTGAATTGGGCGGTACTATAGGTAATTATTGGCTGTTTAGTATCCACATATGCTGTTATTATTATTTTTTTGGTTTTTTGGTCTGACAAATCACCTCTTCATGTAGGGGATATTGAATCGATGCCATTTATTGAGGCTCTTGGCCAATTTTCATACCGTGTTGGTAAGTATTCTGCTTAGTGTCAGGATTTTTCCAGACAATTCACATGTTTATGTGTTGTTAAATCTGTGCCATTCATCCAGGTGCTGGAAACTTTTGCTTAATACATGTCAGCCTCGTGCCTGTTTTGAACGTTGTTGGTGAACAAGTGAGTTTACACTGAACTTCTCTATAGTTTTTTAAATTCAAATAACAGTCTTTATGTAAACTTGATTTTGGGTTTTGTTTTCAGAAAACAAAACCAACCCAGCACAGTGTTCGCGGATTAAGAAGCTTGGGATTGACTCCAAACATATTAGCTTGTCGCAGCACAATGGTCTTAAACTCTCAATCATTTCTCTTGCTTTTCTGATAACTATAGGTGGCAATTTGGCCCATTTACTTATTAGTGGGTATGATTGGGGTTACGTTTCTTAACGGGCCAAATGGGTTGAAAGTCACCTAACGTGTATTTTATATGCATAACATCTACATTTTGTCCAAAATTTAGATTTTTGTTTAAATGATGTAATATTTGTAATAATATTTGACAAAAAAAAGTTTTAGTCAACCTGACATGAGTACATGACTACCCTTTTTGCCACACCTTTACTGATAGCAATATGGCACCAATGCTTATTGTTGCTTACCTTTTTAGCTCTACATATGCAGGAATTAGATATGAACGTGAAGGAGAAACTTTCAAGATTTTGCCATGTTCCGGTACTATATAAATGTGTTCTTATTACTTTTTTCTATGCATCTACTTTTTAGTTTCTAAATGACTCTTTTCTTGCTTTCAGGAGGAGAACATAGTCACTCTATATGATGTTTCCAATATATGGCATGTACCTCTACTCTTGCGTGTATGTAAAATCAGTGCGACTTTGAAGTTTAGAAATGTTCATATATTATTAAATATGCACTTAGTGTTACTTTTGTTTTCCTTATAGGACCAAAAAGCTCATGAGGCGATATTGAAGGTGCTGGAGCTTCCATGGTGCGTCCTCTAACCAGCTAGCATTGCTTGTGTGTGTGATTATTTTACACACTGTCTCTTGGCCCGTTTTATTACCTTTATTCTCTGATTTTAATCATTCAATATTTAACGAGTTTCAAAACATTGTTTCTTGTGCAGTACCACTTCTAAACCCATGTTGGGAGAGTGGACCTCTAGGGCGCAACTTTGTGACATGTTGAATGAGCCGGTAATTTCAAGCCGAGACATCTTGTTTTAACATAAGTTTTTTTTTTTTTCTCTTTTTCGCTTACATTTCTTGTTTTTTATTCATACAGATCAGAATTGCCATGGTCGGAAAGTACACCGGTCTTTCGGATTCTTACCTTTCTGTACTAAAGGTTATAATTTATCCACTAACGCCTTCTATTTTAGTTAAAAAAACTTTTTTTCTGAAAAACAGTCGTTTCCCTTTCAGGCTTTGTTGCATGCATCTGTTGCTTGCAAAAGGAAATTAGTCATCAATTGGGTGTCTGCCAGTGATCTTGAAGATGCAACCGCCATGGAAGTAACTACCTACTCTCTCTCTCACCAACCATGTTATCTAATTTCTTTTATTGATCGATCATGATGGACGTTTTCTTCTTACAGAATCCTGATGTTCACAAAGCTGCTTGGGATTCTTTGAAGGTTAGTCAAAATTAGAGGTGGCAAAACGGGTCGGTCAGATGGGCTGGGAATTGGTCCATATAGATTTGGATTGGGTTGACCTTTATCTTTTTTCCAAATTTGATTAAATACTTAATTATTGTCAAACATGATTGGAAATAATAATCTAATTTATGCACCTATAAATACACAGTTTGAGCGACTTTCGATTTGTTTCTCTTTTATTATATTTTTGTTCAACCCTTTTTGAAACGTTAGAGATATAACATAAACACGAAGTGCAACACATTGGTAAGTAAATGGGTTGAAATTATACACTTTTTTTATGCTGACAATATGTTGTACAGTCTGCAGATGGTGTTCTTGTTCCTGGAGGTTTTGGTGACAGGGGTGTTGAAGGGAAAATCATTGCGGCGAAATATGCACGTGAAAACAATATCCCGTATCTTGGGATTTGTTTAGGAATGCAGACTGCTGTGATTGAGTATGCAAGATCTGTTCTAGGTCTTGAAAATGCAAACAGCACTGAGTTTGATCAAAACACCAAAAACCCGTGCGTTATATTTATGCCTGAGGTTGTCTTCTCTGAATTTCTGATAGCAGTTTTAAGTTAGTTCAATTGGTATGATTTTGACATGCACGATGGTGGTAATAGGGTTCAAAAACGCATATGGGTGGTACTATGCGGCTCGGATCCAGGAGGACGTATTTTCAAGTCACAAATTCTAAAGCTTTGCAGCTGTAAGCATACAAATTTTAAGCATTAAAAAGGATTTTTTCTGTTCTAAAAAAATAAACTTTGTCATGGATTTTGGTTCTTGTTGTAACGGATTGTATTGGTTTTAAGGTATGGTAATCAGAGGTTCATAGATGAGAGACATCGCCATCGATATGAGGTATGGCTTCTTCCTAGCTAGTATTATTTATATGCAGCTACGCAAATCTTTTCATCTAATTTAACGGTTTTGAACATCATAAAATTTAATAGGTGAATCCTGACATGGTGCCACAGCTAGAAAAAGCTGGACTAAGTTTTACAGGCAAAGATGAAAGTGGTAGGCGTATGCAGGTTGGTATTTGGTTTTCTCAACGGTTATTTTTTTTTTAAAATTTGGTTCATGTATGAAGGTCGGTAGCTTATTTTTAAATTGGTATTTGGTTTCACTTTTATTTGGTATTTAACTTGCAGATTGTTGAACTTGCTACTCATCCTTATTTCATCGGCGTTCAATTTCATCCAGAGTTTAAGTCTAGGCCAGGAAAACCTTCTGCACTTTTCTTAGGTACTAATATTCTAGTCCTATTACTTTGACATATAATTAGTTGAGGGGACAGAATGGGCATTTTCCTGTTGAAACATGTAGTTTTTTAGTACGGGCCGTAACAGGCCGGTTTGGTTTAACGAAGTTATTGACAAGCTTTCTATATTATTACAACAATTAAACACACAAACTTTTAGTCTCACTCGTAGTAATATTATTATAGTAATAGTCTATTTTTTAAAATAAAGTGATATAAAGGTTTTTATGCAATAAAAATTCTCTTTTGACAAATTTATAATACATTCTACCTGTTGCCTTTTAAATTTTTTTTTACCATTCAACCCTTTAATGATATCCGATAAGGCATAACCTGAATTGGTGTATTCATAAATAAATGGTTGAAATTGCCACCATGGTTGGAATTCATATATCTTATAAATCTGTGGTTTGTTATGTTAAAATGATTACAGGGCTTATAGCAGCGGCTAGTGGGCAGTTAGATTTGCTGTTAAAGAAAAGTGTTGGTACAAAGGCGAATGGTTTCACCAATGTTATGTCAGCAGGATCACCACACAGGTATGGTAACGGGGTCAGCAACGGCATCCATAGCAACGGAAAGAGCAACGGTTTGCATGTTTGAAACGAGAAGCTAGTATTCGTTATGGGATTTTGTTTTGTTTTGTTTTGTTTTTCAAGTTGGCGTTTTGTATAGCAATGTTAGGCTGGTCGGGATCAAGCTGGGTCCGGTCTTTTTTTCACAATGGAACAGCCTTTCGATTAGGAAAATACTAAGAAGTTGGAAGGTCAAAAGTTGTTTCATTGCATTTAGTAACTTGATAAGTTTTTTATGTGACACCCACAAAGGACATGTTGGCCTCCCAGAAATATATAACATAAAACTGTTTTGAGTTTGTGTTCATCTTTCAGTCTTGCTTTGATGAGCATTGTACATGTATACATATTAGGTCATTTAGTTTTCTCTTATCTATGTTCATGCATCTTGTGATTGCTATTATGTTCTTTGATATGTCACCTTGCCATGACAAGGTTTCCTTGTTTGTACTTCTGGGAGTTGTGTTTTTCTTAAAGATTGTATGTTCTTTTAATATCAACAAATTCATTGTTTGTATTGAAAATGTAAACATTTGATTTTCTCCTGTGAGGGGGTACTAGATAGAATATATTTGTTACGGTTTAGTGTAATTATCTTACCATAAATATGAGAGATGATTTAACTAATTTTTCTTGTAATTATCACCATTGTATTCGTATATATAGTCACATATAATACATTCAATAAACTTACATGAAACGTCATATGAATTCTTGACTATGCTCTTAGTAACTCTAGCTTGTAGGCTATTCACCGATCCTTTTTAAGCAATGTGAATACCCGTTTGAAGAATGATCACGTCTAATAATTCAAAGAACATCTTTCATGTTCATCTCAATTATTAGTGTTGTTTGATTAAGTGAACATGAAGAAAATTTCATTATGTTTAGGTGATATGTGATTCATCAAGAGTATGTGAACGTGAAAAAACTGGTAGCACCATGAGTAGGTAATACGTAATTCATCAAGAGTATGTGAACATGGAAAAACTAGTACCACCATGAGTAGGTGATACGTGATTCATCAATGTTGGATGAACACAAGAAATTAAGTATCACGTGAGCAGATGATACTTAGTTTACAAGGTTAGGTGAACACAAAGAGATGAGCATCACCACAAGCAGGTGATATATGATTCACCAGGAGTAGGGAATCACAAAAAAATAGAAAAATGATTAACTAATCGCGTAAATGATTTGGTAAATAACAATGAATAAAAATATAAAAGAGGGGGGAATTAAATGGGCTTAGGTTTACCCATTGATTGAGTGATTCCACTGCTAATTATAATGTTTTAAATCTAGAAAAGGAAGAAGTTTAGAGTAATTCCACCGCTAATTATAAACTGGGTTTTGAAACTGAACATGATGAGATTTTGGGATGTATATACCCAAAGAGACTAAACTACTTCTTTGCAATTGGTATCTCAAAACTCATTTTATATAATAAATCCTAATTCTAATAATTGTTTACATTTTATATCAAGTATTAACGTCATATTCCTTCTTACCATAAACTTTCCCACTCAAATGCTTTTACCCCGTTCTAATCTTCTCGTGGGTCATATGACCCGAAAAATACCCATCTGATCTCCTCCTTAACCCGACGTATTTAAGTCAAAAAATAGTTGTAAATCACTTTCCTCTCTCCGGGCGCTTGTTGAAACTCACACTGATCTAAAAGCTGCTCGATGAAACCCTAATTCTTGGAAAATATTCCTCTCGATCTCACGATTATCACATGTATGATATCAGATGTAATCAATCTTGACAATCACTTCGTTCGCAGATACGAAGGCGACGACCTTTTTATTTCACGTTTAGTTTTGTCTTTATTATCTTATCTTCATCTCTTATCGCAAGTGTTATTAGTTTTAAAAAGAATTTACATATTTATAAAGTATATCATTTTTTATACAAAACTCATGTAATACACGGGTTTATAACCAAGTTTTGTTCATATCTAGTGACACAAAATTAGACAAGATAACTTCACGTGCCTACATTGTATAACGTGAATAATAAATCATCCTGACATGAAATATTATAAATTAAATTAACCTGTTTGATTTAATTTATTAATCAAGTTGACGGGTATTTGAACTTCTATATGCGTTAACTCGATTAAAAAAAGTTCCTAAACTCACTACTAAATGTATTCAACAACTTCTAAAGTGTATTATAGTTTAACTAGAACTAGAATTTCTTCTATCTTATTTTAAGTTAGAAAATATTTAAAGATGTTCATAACACTAAAATCATCATGTACATTACCAAAATACCCCTTTACCGAATAAACCCTAATTTTGCCATCGATTTGTCATCTTCAACATCTCCTCACAGCTTCCATAGTTTCCTCTGATTCATCTTCAACATCACTTCGTCCTTAACAGGTAACATTCATTCTTCTTCTTCTTCCGCATCAGTTCGTTTTCATTAATTGCACAATGTTACCTGTGATTCTGTAAATCTGCGATTTACTTTGCTCCGTTTTGGATTTAGGGAACGTATGTTGTAGTTTTGATGTTCATGTTTATCTTCGGCCTATATATAATTTTCAAATGAATAGGTTGGAAATGGATTGTACTGATATAGAATTTCTTCATTGATGAGACAGAGCTAGTCGGTGATCAACCATGCTTTTCGGGGCGATTAGATCCATAATCCGACCTGTATCAAGAGCCCTAATCTATTCCCAAACCACCTCATCAACGTTCTCGAAACCGTTGTTTTCGGCTACCTGCAACAATGAGCTGCATCCACTTGTTAACTCAATTCACCAGAGCCACCTGTTTTGGAGACCTGCATCAGCTAGGTTGATACAGTGCTTGACTGATACCCGCTTTCCAAAAAGAAGGCCGGTTGATAAGCCTCGCAGAAAAAGGGCTAGCTTGAAGCCCACAGGTTAGGGATTAGTTTCTCCGGTTTTTTTTTATACTCATAGATATTAGTGTTGTGTGTGTAATGTTGAAATTGAATTCAGGGATGTTTAATTCTACTTATCAAATCATGTATGTTGCTTTTTAGGAGAATAAATGGTTCAACGCCCTACTTGAGCAAGGCCTCCCTCCTCTAGCACTCGTTGTAGTTATTTTATTTGAATAAACAGTAAGGTGGGGTTTGGGACATGGAAATGGATGATAACTTCAAACTGAATTTATATTTGTCTAAATTTAGTTGGGGTTTTCAAACATACCGTTCATCGTTTTAGAGGAGGTTTTGCATGTTTAGTGAGCATGGTCATGAAGTGTCATTAGTTTTCCAATAGTTGACCAATCAGAATCTGATTGTTATACTAAATAATGAGGTTCAAATAGTTTTTTATGGGTAAATGTAGAAATAGATAACCATCCATGTTGTAACTAATTATCAGATTTTGTTTTTTGAAAGTCATTGTAATCATTTTGAAAATGCACATTCGAATGTCCTTTGCTCAAATCTAGAAACTTACAGTAGGTCATTTTAGTATGCTAACTTTTTTATTTTTTTTATTTTTTAAAAAAAATCATGAATGTGCTTTTGCTGCATTTGATTAGCAAGATCATTAGGTATATGAAATTTGATTGCATGTGGGAAAATGCAGGGCCTTATGCTTGGGTTAAGCATGTTCCTGGTGAACCAATACCTGCTAATCAACCAAATGTGGGAAGTGTTAAACGTAGAAACGAAAAGAAGCGGATAAAACTGCGGAAGGCTTTCATACTGGTACAAGTTTCCCTCTTGGTTTTACTTTGCTTTTAACGTTGTGGTTACTTTATAATTCTACATTTAGAAGGAGAAATCTCAGAAGAAACCCAATGGGCTTTCACTTTTTGTACAAATAGCACCATGTATATAATTTTTTTTGCATGATTAATCCTTTAGGTTGATAAAAGCCAATGAATGGGTTCTTTTGAACAAGTCTATAATCATCATGCAAAAAAGGATCTCCACTTTAATCCGTTTTCTTTTTAAGGAAGTTTAAAATTGTTTATTTTACATGGTTCACCAATTGGAGATAAAAGATAACTTGAATCGACCCTTTGGTTCAAGTCATGAAAATATGGGGTGGAATGCAACATTCTGTTGTAAAAATGATAACCCAAAGCTTTGTTATGGAGTTACAGTTGTGTTTATTATGTGTTAAAGAAAATTAATTGCCGAGTGACAATATTTCCACATCCTTGTTTTAGTTATAAAAGTCTCTATGAAACTTGTAGTGCTCTCACAAGTACACACGTGCCAACACATGCACACTCACACATACTCATGTCCCAAGGCAACCCAAATGGCGAAAGCCCAAAAGCATCATGAGCAACTTACTCTCCCTATGTTATTAAAATACTTCATATCCCTAGTGAGTAGTGACGCCTATTTTATTTGCATGTTATATGGGCGGCTCAGGCGGGTTGGGCAATGGGCTCTAGTTAATACGAGTTTTCTTTTAGTACTAACAGGGTTATGTTTACCACTAAACATTTTTTGTCTTTTTTTTTTAATAGTTATTGTGTTGATTATGATTAAACATTATAATTACATAGGTTGAGTAAAATTTTAGCGGTTGTATGCGTTGGATATAGACTTTGGGTGACTTTTAACTAGTGCGATCCCTTTTATTTTTTGTTTATCTTTTTGTAGTTGACCCATTTAATCATTTTTTAGATGCAAGACAATAATTTCTCATTCATAAGTTAAGGGGTCGAATGTGTCACATCAAGTTCTATAACTCATAAGGTTTTTGTTAGTAGTTTGTAGCTAATGCTATTTAAAATTTGACTAGCAACATGTAAAGCTTGAGAAAATGAATTATTATGCAAACCTGAACTAACAATCATAAGATTTATTACATAAAACAATCTTTTTATTTTTCCTATCAGCTATGGGCTACACCGTAAGATTTAGGAGAATTAATAGAAGCTTTATGAACAACACCATGTAATTCACAGAATTTATCAATCTCATTTACGAATAATCTCCACCTCTTCAGATTGTGGAATGCTCTTCTTTTTCCTATGTGATTTTTTACCTCAACTTAATAAATTTTGAAAATACCCACTTTTATGACTAATATCAATCCGTCAATATTTCTTTATGGTTCTATGATGTCCTTTTTGTCATTTTAAGTCATTGCAAGTCCTCTAAATTCTGTTTTGGTTAATTGGATTTTCTCTTTCAGTATACTCATTCATATCAATTATTAGTTTCCACTTGGTTTTGTTTCAATCTATTTAGAAGATAGTTCTTATGCAATATGCACATAACTTATAGTTTTTGTTACAGCACATAACTTTCAATATTGGTAATCAGTTGCATACCAAAGGAGTCCTTGCATCACTGTAGCTCCATTTAGACAAATACTTGTGTTATGTCACTGCACACCATCTTGGTAATCAACATAAATGAATTGTCTGAAAGGAATTTAAGTCATTAGAAAAGAGGCAACATAAAAGGAAAGTAAAAGGATTCTTTCTATAGTGTACCTAGAAATCCATCTTTATGGAAAGCGGTAGCATTAACATGGTGTGCAGGGCTTCATAATTAATGTCTTTGCTAGAGTAATGATACACATGCCTCAAACACCGGCGTACGAACCTTGAATACCTCTTTTATATATTTTTTATAAATATACGTGAAAAGTATCCTTTTCTAAGTAAAACCTGAAATGAAGGACCAGAATATTTCATAAGGACCCTAATGCAAGTTCTTTATATACCCTTTTTGTTATTTGGATTTTTCCTAGGCTAATCTACTCATCTATGGTGACTTTTCTTCATTATCACATCAGAAAGAGGTTCAAATACAAAGTGTATTTTTGCTACAAAGTGTGAGAAGACACGAGTCAAAAAAAGTCACAAAAAAAATTATATCTCACAATCTAAATCGAATTTCAAAAAAGTAATTCCGAGCTTTTGTTTACCTAGCCGTCCTCACTAAGAAAAAAAATAAACAAAAAATAAAAAAATAAAAAAATTAACGTTTTTTTATTTTGTCATTTATGAAAGACACAATGACGTTATTGTGACATAAAAGACACAATGAAATTTTTTATTATTATTTTTCTGAAAAAGGACGACGAGAGGAACAGAGACTCCGAAGTACTTTTTTGAAATTCGATTTAGATTGTGAGATATAATTTTTTTTGTGACTTTTTTAGCCTCATTGTGTCTTCTCACACTTTGTAGCAAAAATACACTTTGTAGAATAACCTTACCCATCACATTATGTACCTTTTTGTTTTTGTTTAAATTGATTTTGGTAGATATTTCATATGCACATCCATTTAGCTCTATTTAGGCCATCATCTGTGGCTTCCCATCATTGTAGTCTCATTTAGATATTTTTTAGAATAGTTAACTCACACACTCTCCAAAACTACTTCTAAACCAACATTAATATCCACCATGGGACTAGAACCCTCAACCAGTTAGTGAGGAACGCCTTTACTACACAACATGATATCGCTAGGCTACAATCTCTTTAGTATTTAGATTAACGTGCAACTCTGTGTGTTACATTTAAGGCTACTGCAGTCTCCCTTTAGGATCAATCAACTGAAATCCATTTAAGGTACAGCAGTCTCCCTTTAGTATCAGTCAACTGAAATCCATTAAGGCTACTGCAGTATCCTTTAGTGTTTGTCAACTGAAATCCATTCAAGGCTAAGACAGTCATTGATTCTCACAAGGAATCTTTCACCTGTTCTGCCCCAGCTTATTCCAGCATTCGTGTCACATCATTGATTCTTTTTTGGTCAAAAAGATAATAAGACGAATGGCCGAAGGTCCGCAATGTCTGTTTCTAAACCCAAAAATCCTCCTAAACATTTTATTTAAAATATTATGTTATTGTTATTAAAATAATGTTATTGTCATAGTCATATTTGAAACATAATAGTTTGTAAGAAAAGTTTAAAATATTGGACAAAAACTAAATAGTTTGTAAGAATAAGTTTAAAATATTGGACAAAAACTATGTCTGATCAACCAACCTGTACTAGAAAGGTGCCTATCCTGACCCATTAACCAACCCGCATATTTTGCTAAATCTGAAACTTAGTATTCATGTGAATCCGATTTCGATGTTGTACAGGCTGAAAAGAAGAAACGAAAGGCTCAGTTGCAGGAAGCTAAGCGGAAGAAGGTGGCTCAGAGGATAGAAAGAAAAATGGCTGCTGTAGCCAGGGATAGAGCCTGGGCCGAAAGACTAGCAGAGCTGCAGCAGATTGAAGAAGATAAAAAGAAGGCATCTATGACTTAACTTCTGCATGTTCCGAATAATTTGAACATTAGAATCTTGAATTGTAGCATTTCATGTTTCTTAATTGAAAAGAAAATCTGATTTGCCCTTCATAATTTGATGTTATCTGATATTTGGTTCAATGATGCATTGTCATCTTGGTTCTTCTCAATCTGTGCATTTCTATCTTTATACCAGGAACAAGTACACTGTACATCTACTTGGGCTGTTTCCATGTTATTCATATTGAACTTCATTAGAAAAATTGGAAGCCTATCACCAACTTGAGAAGCGTTGAATGTTGTTTATGTTATATTCTTCCTATTCTTATGGATATGGTGTCGAATGATCTGGGTCTCATTCCCTTGACATTCTGTTGCTTTGAATGATCTAGTGTAATTGCCTTGATATAAATATGCTTTCGAGTTCAGTTTTGGATGATCCCCCTACCCCCATTCATCCTTTTCGCTGCATTCATATGGCTACTTTCTTGAAATTTCTGTGGACTAAAAATGGTTAATTCGAGTCTTAGGAGACTTTGGAGATCTTATGACTTGGATGAAATCTTCAAACGTTCTACCGGACATTTCTATTTCAAGTTTATAAGTGAAAGGGCCATGGAGGAAGTTCTGAAAATGATCCATGGCTTGTCAACAGTGTCCCCGTTCTCCTCAATAGATGGGAACCGGGCCTTTGTGTTTAAAAGATCGAACCAAACTCAACCCAAGAGGGGCACTGCTGTTCTGCTTCTAGAATGATGGGAATATAGTTATGAATATTCGTGACCGTAACAAGAAGATGTGATTAGAAGAAGAGGAAGCCTTGTAGGTGTAGGATAAGGGGTATTCGAGGGAGAAGGTGATCAAAAGTGTAGTGTTCGGTTAAGAAATACGTACAACCGAAAGACAAATGAAAGAATGAGAATGCAGACGACGATAATTAAGGTAAGATAATCAGATATTGAGGGTGGGGGTCGAGTATAATGATAAATAGGTAGGAGTTTGAGTGATGTTCTCGTACCAATTAAAGATGGTGGCTTCAGGTCTTAGGGGTGGACTCCCGGATTATCTAGATGTTATCCATTGTATCCTAGATATTATAGTTGTTGCTGGTGTTTTGATATCATGATAGAATATAAATACTCAAAATTGTTTTCCTTTCTATTCATGTGATATGTTTCTAATCACAATACTATCAATGGCTACCTCACACTTTATAATAATCATGTAAGATCATTCACATTAGGTTCTTTATCCTTATCGTTATAATTACATCAAAAATCGTTATCGTTCTTCTTTTTTATACATTTAAAAAACTATTAAAAAATTAATAAAAATAAACAATATATGATCAGATATACAGATAAACAATATTATTTTTTCTCTATCTCCGCTCACAAGTATTTTATATTATGTAAAACCGAGTCACAAACAGAAATCTATTTTGAATGCTTTATAACGTGTTACAAAATATTTAGTCAAATAAAAACATTCCACTGTCGCAATTCTTAAAATACGGGTTTTGTTGACGCGATTCATCCGAAGCGATGAAATCATTAACGAACTTTTTTATTTAGGGATTGACAATCCAAAGTTACAAGTCAAAACAGTCTTCTGATTTAGATTTTGGAAGCCCCCAAATTCTCTGAGTATTCTTCCGATTTTTATGTTCTTCAGCCTCCAAATCTTCATCCAGTAGTTCCAACTTCCAAAACATACCCTATATCAGCAAAATTAACGGTAATCGAGTCATTATTTCAGTTATTTTGATTAAATATGTTGTTAATACGACTGATAATTGAGAATTCGAGTGCTATTACACTGCAGATCAGTTGGAATTACCAAATTGAAGATGGAAAATGGCGTTAGGTTTGATGGAGGAAGCAATTTGACGCAACAGATGTCTAATTTGAGTATTGGTGATAGTGTTATTGGCTACAGCAGCAATAGATATGACATCAATGGCATGAATAAGAGTGATGGGTTGTTCCAGGTCATGAAAGCAGTTGAAGCTGCTGAAGCCACCATCAAACAGCAGGTAATTTCATCTTCATTTCATTATGGTTTAAATAGAATTTGTGAATGGCTCTCATGATGTATAATCATGCTGATAAGGTTATAGTTGATATCAGTCTATCCAAATTGCTGGAGAATTATTATATAGAGGAGGAAGGTTATTGCCAACTGTAATGACTTTCCTCCCCCTCTATTTTGATGGCTTTTCTTGTTAATTTTCACTTGAAGCCGAATTTGTGAATGATTCTGGGATATTGCATGAGTTTTCAGGTGGGCACATTATCAAAATGTACTGTATTTCTTGCATGAATCAAATTAGCAGAATGAGAAGAATATGTAAGGAGAACATCGTTTTACTATTTGATAACCTTTAATTGGAAATATTGTTTTAATTTTCAAATGATTTTGTAAATGGTTATTGGGGTATTACATGAATCTTCTGTGTATAGACACCCTACCAAAATGGTATGTCTTTCTTGTATGGATCAAATTTATACAAAAGGAAGTATCGGTAATGGTAATCAGAAAAAGATTGTCAAGAGATTGGCCTATTATTGGTAAACCTTTGATAGGAAAGAAAACATAGAAAAGATATAGATCCTTAAGTTCATCCACATGAATCCATCTTTTGAAGGAATTAAGAAAGAAGAAAAAGGTATTTAATTAGTTGTTCTGTTGCTCAAAGCATAATGACACACAAGCACATGTTATCATATAAAATTTACAATTTACAAACTTCACAATAAGACCCTTTTTCTTATACTCGAGTGGTAAGGGCTTGAATGTGTCACTTCTAAACTTTTAGAGATATAAATGATAAACCGTGGCATGATTACTTTTTTCAAAAAAGAATAACTGATACATGTGCTAGTCCACAAAATTGCATGCATACATTTGGAAATGATTTAGATCAGGAAAAAAAGGTATTCATGAAGAAGGACAGATTTCCGAACATTTAAGTAATTAAAATGATGAGAGAGATTAACCTAGCCATGTGCTAGTCACTGAGAATGCAACACTACACATTTTGGTAATATTATTTATATTATTGATTGTCAGTTTGTCGTTTGTTCTCATCCTCACCTTCTGTTTCTGACTCGCATTTCAATATGATATATCTTTCATTAGATGGAAGAGAATAATAGGTTGATATCTGAGCTTCAAAGAAGAATCAGGAACTAGAAAACTATGTATGTGTTCTCTCCCTTTTTAATAGTTTTAGCATGCAGCCTCGTTATTTTTTACCAGCTGTCATTTTTCTTAATAGTCACTTCGACTTCTTTATATTGTAGCAAAAATCATTACCAAAGCTATCAAATTGTGATATGCATTTTTTATCACCCATAAGTGTGGTAGTTGAGGTTCTATTGAATCACAACTCATTTTTGTGAACTTGTGATTTTGGGTTATTAGGTAATTACCCATAAGTGTGGTAGTTGAGTCTATTTGAATCACAACTCATTGTTGTGAACTTGTGATTTTGGGTTATTAGGTAATTTAAATGCCATTTTTATTTTCTGGGATTTTAGGAATCGGGTGTAATAGTTGACTTCTGTGATTTATGAATCACCAATTGCTGTAGCGGTGTAGGGGGTATGTCCTTTCAAATATAAATTTAATGAGGATTGCATCATAACTAAATTGACAGATTAAAAGGGCATTTTTCTCTGTAGCCAGCCATTTTTGTTGTGGAGCTTTTGAGCATTGAATTAGGAATAGGAACAGGGTACATACATTCGGCTCATATTAAAAATGAGACTTGCAAAGTTGGATTTTATGTATTGCCAAAATGTGAGCCCTGCAAACTAATTGACCGAAGTGGAGGTTGCTTTTGGTGATTGGTTTCCATTATAGTTATTTAATGCCCATTTATCTTTTTAGTTAAATGAAAAGTTAGGGGGAGCATATTAAGTTCTTTGAACCAAGTCTTATACGAGAGTTGTATTGTATATATTCCTTTTCAACCTAAATACATCACCCTAAGGTGATCAGTAAAAAAAAAAAAACTCCATGTAATGGAAGAACACCAAGCTGTGCTAATTAGAGGTTCACACTTCATTGATATGGCCCTAAATTTAAATGTGGAAATCAATGATAACTTTTAATAGGGTTTAAAGCATATTTTTCTCATTGATGAACACAATTCTATGCATGGAGAATACATCGCCATTTGGCATGAATTGGGAACGAGAAAATCAGACACTAATACCAAGTACCAACCTTATATAGATTGACTAAAGAAACCCCATAGAAGACTAACATAACTAAACAACAAGAAACTAAAAGCTTGTTTTATGGTGAATATTTTCTGTGTCTACTCTTGAATATCAAAACCCTTTAAATAGGGAACCCTACTGTTAGACAATATGTTTTGATTATGTTTAGATGGTATTTAATATTTATAATTCTAGAAGGTATCTTAGTGTAATATCCTGCTCTATATATAGAGCCTCTTTGTAATTCATAATTAATCAGAAATAATTCACGGTTTATCTTGGTATCAGAGCCAAGAAAACCTCAACCCTAATTAACCCTAATTGCCGCCATCCACCAACCTACCATCGACAACTGGGTTTTTTTTTTCTGCAACCCTAATTCCGATCTCTATCAACCACCATGGCAACCATTACTGCTCTTACTACTGCAGAGAAACATCACACAACTCTCATAAATTCGCCTTCACCCTCTCTCCTACTAACTATGGGTATTGGAAGGCGATGCTTGAACCATTCCTAATCTCCAACCATCTGTTTGGCTATGTCGATGGCACCATTAAATGTCATCTCAATACACCGTTGCAACAGTAGAAACTCCTGCAGTTGAGAAACCCTGGATACCAGCATTGGATTTCCAATGATGCGCATGTCAGGATGCTTATCATCTCTACTATTACTGAACACGTTCAAGGATCAACCTCTCGAGATCTATGGCTTGCACTGGAACGTGCATATTCTCCAAACACAGCATCTCGTGAGTATACACTGAAAACACAACTTCTTAAAATCGAATGAAGGGAGATGAAACCCCAGTTAATTACCTAAGCCGTGCACAAGAATATGCCACTGCCCTAGCCAACATTGGCGAGCCCATGAAGGACAAGGATCTTGTTATGCTTGCCATCTCCGGTCTTAGGGACGAATACAATGGCCTGAAAGCGAATCTGTTGGCTCGACATCCGCGTATCACTTTTCATGAACTACATGGGCTGCTTAGTGATCATGATTACCTTCTCAGCAAACAATGACCCCCACTGCCTCAAACCCGCAAGCCTTTGCTGCCTTCTCTTCAAACTCGGCCCCAACTTTACCGGCATTCAATCGCAGCTCAACAACCTTCAATTATTGGCAGCACAAATGGGTTACCAATTGAACCCCATTGCCCCTCCTCCTACACCACCACAACCACAAGCAGCATTTGTTTCTCGTTCCTACACTCAGCATCGTGGTCGTAGAGGCAATTTTCGGGGCACTTCTCAAGGCACCCTCAGTAATCGAACCAGAGAACTTGCTGGAAATTCTCGGCATTTTGCTTGGGCCTCCACACAAAATACGTGTATGGTCACTGCAATCGGTGTGGCATAGGTCATCTCCCATCACAATGTTCACACCAATCTGCCTCCTCAACTCGGCAGCCACCTCAAGCCAATTTTACAGCTTTCTAGATGTTGGCTCAACCTCAGGAACAACTTGGTTCCCTGATACAGGTGCTACAAATCATACAACTCCAGACTTATCAAGCTTGGACAACACCGAGGTCTATCAAGGTCATGACTCTCTCCATGTTGGTAACGGTATGCCTCTTCCCATTTTTCACATTGGCTCATCCAAAATATTCTCGCCTCACAAAACCTTTAATCTTTCTAATGTTCTTCATGTACCGAAATTCAAAAGAATCTGCTATCTGTCCAACAATTTTGTCTAGACAATAATGTTTTCTTTGAGTTTCATTCTTCTTTTTTTGTTGTGAAGGACGAGTCTACACTCACTACCCTCCTCATGGGTCCAAGTGAAAATGGCCTCTACTCCATCCGCCTTCCTCACTTCAAGTCACACCCGAAGCTTGCATTTTCAGCCACCAAAGCATCATCCATCATCTGGCATCAACGTTTGGGCCATCCTCATGACCGTGTTTTTAAAACAATTATTTCTAGTTGTTCTTTACCATTATCTACCAAATTATGTTCATCTTTATGTACTGCTTGTCAGTTGGGAAAGTCTTCAAAATTGTCATTGTCTTCTAATTTTCGAAGTAATAAAATTTTAGACTTAATATATTGTGATGTTTGGGGACCTTCACCCACTCTTTCTATTGATGGTTCTCGGTTTTTCATGTTGTGTGTTGATCACCACACTCGTTATATGTGGTTCTATCCTTTGGCAAACAAATCTGATGTTTATTCCAATTTTAAAATTTTTGTTACCATGGTAGAAAGGCAATTTAATTCCAAACTAAAACGTGTTCAAACTGATTGGGGAGGTGAGTTTCGAAATTGTCTCCTTTCTTCACCTCTCTTGGCATCATTCATCGGTGCTCATGTCCGCACACTAGCGAACAAAATGGTTTTGTGGAGCGTCGTCATAGACATGTGGTGGAAACCGGCCTCACCCTTCTCGCGCAATCTAATCTCCCACGCCGTTTTTGGAACTTTGCGTTTGACACAGCCGTTTATCTTATTAATGACTGCCCTCACGCATCTCTTCCAACAAATCCCCGTTTCAACATGTCTTTAACCGTAAACCCGACTACTCGTTTCTTCGTGTATTTGGCTGTGAGTGCTTTCCACACCTCCGTCCTTACAATCGCCATAAAATGGATTTTCGTACTACACCCTGTGTTTTTCTTGGCTATAGTCCTCTTCATCATGGTTATCGATGCTTTGACACACAAACGAACAAGTCTATGTTGCCAGACATGTACGTTTCAACGAACATGTCTTCCCATTTCAAATCTCACCCAAACCACCACAATCACACCCATCCTCTCCTTACATTTCTTCCTTCCCCTCTCAATCTCCTCCTCTCACCACCTCCTCCTCCCCACCTCACCAACCGCACCTTCACCTCAACTTTCTGCCCAACCTGACTCCCCTATCACCCCTGACCCCTCACAACCTTCTACCCCACCAGACTCCCCAACTCAGCCCACCTCTAAACAGTCGCCCTCTCGAACATCCAGTACACCTTCCCCAACTCCGCTTCCGAACCATCCCCTAATCCCAAGACCACTCCTCCACCTCGACCTCGACCACCAAACCTTCGTCCTAACCCAAAGCAAACTAATCCCTACAAACCCAGCTGCCTATTACACATCCGTCATTCCCGAACCCCTCATTGAACCAACCTCTTTCACTGTTGCCAACAAGTCCGGAGTGGCGTCAAGCCATGACCGAGGAGTTTGAAGCGCTTCATAAGAATGGAACATGGTCTTTAGTCCCTCCTGTTCAAACACTAATATTGTTGATTGCAAGTGGCTATACAAATTAAAGAAAGATCCTCAAGGAAAGCTTCTTCGATACAAAGCTCGCCTCGTAGCCAAGGGGTTCACTCAACAACATGGGGTGGATTATCACGAGACGTTCAGTCCTGTCATTAAAGCTACCACTATCAGGACTGTATTGTCTCTTGCTGTTACTAATCAGTGGTCCCTTCGCCAATTAGATTTTCAAAATGCTTTTTCTACATGGCGACTAGGAGGAAGTCATTTACATGAAACAACCTCCTGGTTTTATAGACCCAACTAAACCGGATCATGTTTGTCTACTTCATAAGTCTCTATATGGGCTGAAACAAGCCCCTCGAGCATGGTTCAACAGATTGTCAACAGCACTTCAGCAACTTGGCTTTGTCGGGTCCAAAACTGATCCGTCTCTGTTCATCCTCAAATCGGGTGGCACACTAGTTTATGCTCTTGTCTATGTTGATGATATCAAAATCACTGGCAACAATAACCCAGCAATTGCTAAAGTCATTCACTACTTGGGCTCCACTTTTGCTATGAAGGACCTTGGCAAACTCCATTATTTCTTGGGTATTGAGGTCATACACCAGGGACGCAATCTCATACTGTCTCAACAAAAATACACCCTGGACACTCTCCATCGATCGGGCCTGTCTGATTGCAAACCTGTTTCCTCTCCGATGAGCACTTCTCAGATATTAACTAATGATGATAGCCCCCTTCTATCGGACCCGACTCTGTATCGTCAAACAGTTGGTGCTCTACAATATGCAACTCTGTCTTGACCCGACATTGCCTATGCCGTCAATAAGGTTTGTCAGTTTATGCATGCTCCAACCGAAAACCATTGGACGACTGTTAAACGCATCCTACGTTACCTTAAGGGTACCCCACATCTAGGTCTCCTTATTCGTCATGACTCAGGGTCCACACTGCAAGCTTTCACTGATGCACATTGGCAGCCTAGTACTGCTCACACTATTCAGGCGTACTCTGACTCTGACTGGGCGGGCTGCCCGGTTGACCGCCGATCCACGGGGGGGTTTGCTATATACTTGGGATCGAACCTTATCTCTTGGGCTGCTCGGAAACAACGAACGGTTTCATGATCTTCCACTGAATCAGAGTATAAGGCCATTGCAGTCACTGTGGCAGAATTGATCTGGTTAAAGGCTCTTCTACATGAACTTGGCATCTCAACAAAGTCATCACCTACACTTTGGTGTGATAATCTAGGAGCTACGTATCTGTAAGCCAATCCCGTGTTCCATGGCCGCACAAAACATGTCGAGGTGGATTTTCATTTCGTTCGAGAACAAGTGGCACAGGGGCAGTTGAATTTTAACTTCATTTCTACGTGATCAGATTGCTGATGTCTTTACAAAGCCCCTATCCTCACAGAGGTTCCTATTCTTACGATCCAAGTTGCATGTCGTTCCCCGCCCTCAACTTGCGGGGGAATGTTAGACAATATGTTTTGATTATGTTTAGATGGTATTTAATATTTATAATTCTAGAAGGTATTCTAGTGTAATATCCTGCTCTATATATAGAGCCTCTTTGTAATTCATAATTAATCAGAAATAATTCACGGTTTATCTCCTACAAACCGAAAACTAGGAAAGGATAAACATGAATAGGAAAAGATATGCATGACTAATTACAAGATATTTCAATAACAATCTGTACCTAAAATAATGCCGATAATGTCGATTGGCTAAGACACCCCCGCAGTTTGAGCGGGCGGAGGACAGACGCTCAAGCTGGTACGAAAGGATTGAAACAATTGTCTGGACAACCCCTTCGTGAAGATATCTGCATACTGAAGCGATGATGGAACATGAAGAACTCGTATGTGACCCACTCGAACTTTTTCCCAAACAAAATGAATGTCTATTTGATATGCTGGTCCGTTGACGTTGCACCGGGTTATTAGACAGATAAACTGATGAACATTATCACAATACATGACCGAGGCCTTACGCAAGGCGTATGTAATTCAAGCAACAATTCAGAATCCACGTAGCCTCGGCCACGACATTGGCAACCCCGCGGTACTCCGCTTCCGCACTTGACATAGAAACGGTAGACTGGCGCTTAGATGACCAAGAAATAAGATTGTCACCCAGAAAAACACAATAACCGGAGGTAGATCGTCGTGAGTCGGGACAACCATCCCATCAGCATCCGAGTAGGCCACCAGCGAATGAGAATCTGATTTGACAATGCGTATACCAAAATCAATATTGCCCTGTATATATCGAATGATACGCTTCATGAATGCAAAATGAGTGACTCGAGGCTCGCATGAATAAGCAAAACCTGTTGCACAGCATAGGAGATGTCGGGTCTAGTAAATGCGAGATACTGTAGGGCTCCGGCGAGACTGCGATATAAAGTAGGATCAGCCAATAAAGTACCATCAGTAGCGCTTAGTTTAGCGGACAGTTTGCATGACGTCATGGATGCTCTAGCAATTATAGCTTTCGCATACTGTGCTTGAGATAAGAAAATACCATGTTGAAGCTGAAAGACCGTAATACCTAGGAAATGATGAAGTCTTCCTAGATCTGTCATGGCAAACTCTCGTGAGAGTGTGCCAAAATATCATGCAAGAGACGATCATTGGAGGCGGTGAGGACGATATCATCGACGTAAAGCAGTAAATACGCAATGTTAAGGTATCTCGTTGATATATAAATAAAGAATTAGCGCAGGCACTACTACGAAAACCATGTGAAGTAATGAAAGTAGCAAAGCGTGTGTACCAAATAAACTGGTATAAGAATTGTATAATGATTGTGTATTGATTGTGATCAATATTAGAGTTCAATAGGATCATATATATAGATCTATACAGGGGTACTAGGGCCGGCTGCTATATGCCATGGGCCGGGCCTAATATAACCTAAGTATATCACTAATACTCCCCCTTAAGCTAAGGCCGGGAACAAACCTTAGCTTGGACTTCAAGAAAAGAAAACGATCCAAAGACAACGGCTTTGTGAACACATCAGCAATTTGATCCTTTGTAGATATGAACTGGACAGATAACTTTCTTTGAGCAATTTTCTCTCGAACAAAGTGAAAATCCACTACCACATGCTTTGTCCTAGCATGGAAAACTGGATTAGCATAAAAGTATGTGGCTCCCAATTGTCACACCATAGAATTGGAGCCGAAGGCAGCGAGGCACGAAGTTCCATAAGTAGTGTTTCAAGCCAGGTCAATTCAGCCACCGTATCAGCCAAAGCCTTGTACTCAGATTCAGTAGATGACCGAGATACGGTCTTTTGTTTCTGGCTGACCATGAAACTAGATTTGACCCGAGATAAATAACATATCCTCCCGTGGATCGACGGTCATCTAGGCACCCAGCCCAGTCCGCATCGGAGAAAGCGGTCAACGGTGGTCTAGTAACATCCGTGTAGGCATGCAAAACAGGAGATGAGGAGCTAGAAATCAAAAGACCATGATCTGCAGTCCCGTGTAGATATCTTAGAATGCGTTTTACAGCGGACCAGTGATTGTCAGTAGGGGAATGCATGAATTGGCAAACTTTATTAACCGCAAATGTAATATCAGGCCGTGAAAGAGTAACATACTGTAATGCCCCAACCATTTGTTGGTATTTTACCGGGTCATCAAAAAGAGAGCTATCACTGAGAGAGAGAGCAACACCTGTGGTGCAAGGTGACAGAACCGATTTGGACTGAGATAGGTTGGCACGGTCCAGCAATTCATGAATATATTTGCGTTGTGAGAGAATGAGATCAGAACCTTGACGAGCCACATCAATGTATTGGGAACAATTGGCTGAGGCGTTGTCTTGTATTGGGAACAATTGGATGAGGCGTTGTACCACATGATTAATAGCCCGGTTGTTGTTACCTGTCAAAATAATGTCATCGACATACACTAGCATATACATAAGTGTCCCATTTGCCGAATAAATAAACAAGGAAGGATCCGTTTTAGATCCCTGAAAACCGAGAGCAGTCAAGGCGATGAGAACCTGTCAAACCACGCTCGAGGTGCCTGTTTGAGGCCATACAAGGATTTATGTAAGAGGCACACATGTTTCGGTTTGTGATGGTCAACAAACCCTAGTGGTTGTTTGAGATACACTGTTTCCTTCAGATCACCATGTAAGAAGGCATTTTGAACGTCAAGCTGTCGCAAGGACCACCGTTGGGTAACGGCTAATGATAAAACAACCCGGATTGTGGTGGGTTTCACTACAGGACTAAAGGTTTCAGTGTAGTCTATACCAGGTTGTTGACTGAAGCCTTTTGCAACCAGACGCGCCTTGTAGCGCTTAATGTGCCCATGTTGGTCGCGTTTGATTTTGTATACCCATTTTGCAATCAACAACATTGGTGTTTGGAACACGAGGGACCAAGGACCACGTACCATTACGGATAAGAGCGGAATATTCATCCGCCATAGCCTTACGCCAGTGAGCTTCTCGGTTGGCAACGGCAAAGTTGGTAGGTTCGGTGTCGGTTGTAATGGAGGTATGAAAGGAAGAGGGATTGTAGGGTTTGGTTTGTTTGGGGGGGGGCGTAAGTTAGGTGGGCGCTGGCGTTGTATGGGAGGCGGGGGTGGTGGGGGTGGTGTAGGCAGAGTAGGCGGTGAGGAAGATGGGTGGGCAGATTGTGTAGTTTGGTCTTGCGGCTGGTCGGGTGGAGTAGGTGGAGAGTGAGGTGGCAGGGGGGTTGGGTGTGTAGGTTGGTTTTGTGGGTGGTCAGGTGGAGTAGGTGGGAATGGAGGTTGTTGTTGGTTGTAACGATCAAAGGCTGGAACTGCAGACGTCGGTGGTGTTGTGGACCGACGAGAGTAGGTATTAGCAGAGTGTGGTTGGCGGTTTGTGTAGAAGTAGGGCAAACGGGTGGTGGGGAGGTGTTAGGTGGAGATTCCATGTTGGTGTGTATAGGTATGGAGTCCATGGGGTAAGAGGAAACGTATGGGTTGGTTGAGGTGGGTGGCTCGGTGGGTTGAGAAAGAAAAGGATAAGTGTGTTCATGGAAGCGAACATGACGCGCAATATAAATGCGTTCAGAGACAGGGTCAAAGCATCGATAGCCGTGATAAGAGGTGCTGTAACCAAGAAAAACACACGGGGTAGATCAAAAATCCATTTGTTTGGATTATAGGGACGGAGGTAAGGGAAACATTGACAGCCAAAAACCTGAAGGAAGGAAAAATCTGGTTTCCGTTTGAACAAGTGTTCAAAGGGGGAAATATTTGAGTTTGTACGGGAAGGCATTCGGTTGATTAAATAAACTGCAGTTTCAAAAGCATAGTGCCAAAACGTTGAGGAACTGAGATTGGGCCATTAGGGTTAGACCGGTTTCAACAACGTGGCGGTGACGTCGTTCAATGTTAGACAATATGTTTAGTCTATGTTTAGATGGTATTTAATATTTATAATTCTAGAGGGTATCTAAATGTAATATCCTTCTCTATATATAGAGCTCCTTTGTAATTCTTAATTAACTCAATAAACACACGGTTTGTCTTGGTATCAGAGCCAAGAAAACCTAAACCCTAATTAACCCTAATTGCCGTCAACCACCTATCTACCATCGGCAACTGTTTTTCTCCTCTGCAACCCTAATTCCGACCACCCTCATCCTCCATGGCAACCATTATTGCTCTTACTACTGCAGAGAAAACACACATAACTCTCACAAATTCGCCTTCACCCTCTCTCCTACTAACTACGGGTATTGGAAGGCAATGCTTGAACCATTCTTAATCTCCAATCATCTATATGGCTATGTCGATGGCACCATTAAATGTCCATCTCAACATACTGTTGCTACAGCAGAAACACCTGCAGTCGAGAACCCTGGATACCAGCATTGGATTTCCAATGATGCGCACGTCAGGATGCTTATCATCTCTACTATTTCAGAGTCATCTTTCCAACACGTACAAGGATCAACCTCTCGAGATCTATGGCTTGCACTGGAACGTGCCTATTCTCCAAACACAGCATCTCGTGAGTATACACTCAAAACGCAGCTTCTTAAAATCGAGATGAAGGGAGATGAAACCCCGGTTAATTATCTAAGTCGTGCACAAGAATATGCTACTGCCCTTGCCAACATTGGCGAGCCCATGAAGGACAAGGACCTTGTTATGCTTGCCATCTCTGGTCTTAGGGACGAATACAACGGCCTGAAAGCGAATCTGTTGGCTCGTCATCCACCCATCACTTTTCATGAACTACATGGGCTGCTTAGTGATCATGATTATCTTCTCAGCAAACAGCAATGCCCACTGCCTCAAACCCGCAAGCCTTTGCTGCTCTCTCTTCAAGCTCGGTCCCCACTCTTACCAGCATTCAATCGCAGCTTCAGAACCTTCAATTATTGGCAGCACAAATGGGTTACCAATTGAACCCGATTGCCCCTCCTACTACACCACCACAAGCAGCCTTTGTAGCTCGTTCCTCCAACTCAAATCGAGGTCGTAGAGGCAATTTTCGAAGCACCTTTCGAGGCACAACGAGCAATCGAACCAGAGAATCTGCTGGAAATTCTCGGCAGTTTGCTTGGGCCTCCACACAAAATATGGTGTATGGTCACTGCAATCGGTGTGGCATAGGTCATCTCCCGTCTCAATGTCCGAACCAATCTGCCTCCTCAACTCGGCAGCCACCTCAAGCCCACTTTACAGCCTTTTCTGACAATGGCTCAACTGCAGGAACAACCTGGTTCCCTGATACAGGTGCTACAAACCATACAACTCCAGACTTATCAAGCTTGGACAACTCCGAGGTCTATAACGGTCATGACTCTCTCCATGTTGGTAACGGTATGCCCCTTCCCATCCTTCACATTGGCTCATCCAAAATACACTCACCTCACAAAACCTTTAATCTCTCTAATGTTCTCCATGTACCCGAAATTCAAAAGAATCTGCTATCTGTCCAACAATTTTGTTTAGACAATAATGTTTTCTTTGAGTTTCATTCTTCTTTTTTTGTTGTGAAGGACGAGTCTACACTCACTACCCTCCTCATGGGTCCAAGTGACAATGGTCTCTACTCCATCCGCCTTCCTCACTTCAAGTCACACCCGAAGCTTGCATTTTCAGCCATCAAAGCATCATCCTTCATCTGGCATCAACGTTTGGGCCATCCCCATGACCGTGTCTTTAAAACAATTATTTCTAGTTGTTCTTTACCATTATCTAATAAATTATGTTCCTCCTTATGTACTGCTTGTCAGTTGGGAAAGTCTTCAAAATTATCATTGTCTTCTTCCAATTTTCGAAGTAATAATATTTTAGACTTAATATATTGTGATGTTTGGGGTCCTTCACCCACTCTTTCTATTGATGGATCTCGATTTTTCATGTTGTGTGTTGACCATCACACTCGTTATATGTGGTTCTATCCATTGGCAAACAAATCTGATGTTTATTCTAATTTTAAAAATTTTGTTACCATGGTAGAAAGGCAATTTAATTCCAAAATAAAGAGTGTACAAACCGACTGGGGAGGTGAGTTTCGAAATCTGTCTCCTTTCTTCACCTCTCTTGGCATCATTCATCGACGCTCTTGTCCACACACTAGCGAACAAAATGGCTTTGTGGAGCGTCGTCATAGACATGTGGTGGAAACCGGCCTCACCCTTCTTGCCCAATCTAATCTCCCTCGCCGGTTTTGGAACTATGCATTTGACACAGCTGTTTATCTTATTAATCGGCTGCCTTCACGCATTTCTTCCAACAAATCCCCATTTCAACATGTCTTCAACCGTAGACCCGACTACTCCTTTCTACGTGTCTTTGGCTGTGAGTGCTTCCCTCACCTCCGCCCATACAATCGCCATAAAATGGACTTCCGTACTACACCTTGTGTCTTTCTTGGCTATAGTCCTTTTCATCATGGTTATCGGTGCTTTGACACACAAACTGAACGTGTCTATGTTGCCAGACATGTACGCTTCAACGAACATGTCTTTCCATTCAAAATTTCCCCTAAATCCCCACCATCACACCCATCGTCTCCTTACACTTCGACCTACCCCTCTCCACCTCCTATTTTCATATCCTCCCCACCCAACCAATCACAACCTTCACCTCAGCCCTCTGCTCCACCTGACCTCCCTACCCCCTCTAACCCATCACAACCGTCCAATTCACCAGACTTTCCCACTCCAACCACCTCTAACCCCTCACCCTCTTCGTCTACTACTCCTCTGGCCACTCCTCCACCCCGCCCTCGCCCACCTAACCTTCGTCCTAATCCAAAACAAACTAATCCCTACAACCCGGCTGCTTACTCCACATCCACCACTTCCGTACCCCTCACTGAACCAACCTCTTTCACTGTTGCCAACAAGTCTCCGGAGTGGCGTCAAGCCATGATCGAGGAGTTTGACGCGCTGCATAAGAATGGAACATGGTCTTTAGTCCCTCCTGTTCACAACACTAATGTTGTTGATTGCAAGTGGCTATACAAATTAAAGAAGGATCCTCAAGGCAAGCTTCTTCGCTACAAAGCTCGCCTCGTAGCCAAGGGATTCACCCAACAACATGGGGTGGATTATCATGAGACGTTCAGTCCTGTCATTAAAGCTACTACTATCCGGACTGTTTTGTCTCTTGCTGTTACTAATAAGTGGTCCCTTCGCCAATTAGATGTCCAAAATGCTTTTCTACATGGCGACTTGGAGGAAGTCATTTACATGAAACAACCTCCTGGATTTAGAGACCCAACTAAACCGGATCATGTTTGTCTACTTCATAAGTCCCTATATGGGCTGAAACAAACCCCTCGAGCATGGTTCAACAGATTGTCAACAGCACTTCAGCAACTGGGTTTTGTCGGGTCCAAAACTGATCCATCCTTGTTCATTCTCAAATCGGGTGGCACACTAGTCTATGCCCTTGTCTATGTTGATGATATTATCATCACCGGCAACAACGACACCGCAATTGCTAATGTCATTAACCACTTGGGCTCAACTTTCGCTATGAAGGACCTTGGCAAACTCCACTATTTCTTGGGCATTGAGGTCCTACACCAGGGATGCAATCTCATACTTTCTCAACAAAAATACATCCTGGACACACTCCATCGATCTGGACTATCTGACTGCAAACCTGTTTCTTCCCCGATGAGCACTTCTCAGATATTAACTAATGATGATAGCCCCCTTCTCTCGGACCCGACTCAGTATCGTCAAACGGTTGGTGCTCTACAATATGCAACTCTCTCTCGACCAGACATTGCCTTCGCTGTTAATAAGGTTTGTCAGTTTATGCATGCTCCAACCGAAAACCATTGGACAGCGGTTAAACGCATCCTCCGTTATCTCAAGGGTACCACACAACTAGGTCTCCTTATTCGTCATGACTCAGGGTCCACCCTGCAAGCTTTCACTGATGCACAGTGGCTGCCTAGTAGTGCGCAGAACATTCAGGCTTACTCTGACTCTGACTGGGCAGGTTGCCCAGTTGACCGCCGATCCACGGGGGGGTTTGCTATATACTTGGGATCAAACCTTGTCTCTTGGGCTGCCCGGAAACAACGAACGGTCTCAAGATCTTCAACAGAATCAGAATACAAGGCCATTGCAGACACTGTGGCAGAATTGATCTGGTTAAAGGCTCTTCTACATGAACTTGGCATCTCAACAATGTCATCACCCACTCTCTGGTGTGATAATCTAGGAGCTACGTATCTTTCAGCCAATCCCGTGTTCCATGGCCGCACAAAGCATGTCGAGGTGGATTTTCATTTTGTTCGAGAACAAGTGGCACAGGGGCAGTTGCACGTCAAATTCATTTCCACGAGTGATCAGATTGCTGATGTCTTTACAAAGCCCCTACCCTCTCAAAGATTCCTATTCTTACGATCCAAGTTGCAGGTCGTTCCCCGCCCTCAACTTGCGGGGGAATGTTAGACAATATGTTTAGTCTATGTTTAGATGGTATTTAATATTTATAATTCTAGAGGGTATCTAAATGTAATATCCTTCTCTATATATAGAGCTCCTTTGTAATTCTTAATTAACTCAATAAACACACGGTTTGTCTCAA